>JANHGN010022935.1:19426-30978 GCA_024605025.1 Megaceryle maxima | reverse complement strand
CGTGTCCCAATGAACATGTGAGAAGTTCCCTTAAAGGTGCTTGGCATCTGTTACATCCTCCAATCTGTGTAACTTGGAGCTAAGTCACTTGGCTGGTTTGGATTCCTCAGAGTCTCATGCTGATGTGTCGTGTCTGCTCCTGATATCTGCACAACTGAAGGGAGCAGATGCTTCTTGAAACTGTTGAGCAGGCTCTTCAAGTGGACTGTCTCTTCATGACAAAGTCATTTTTCTCGCTGGTGTAAGCCTATGTCAAACAAAACTTGTTTGTAGAGGAATAAAGGTAGAAGTAGATGCCTGCTGCAAAATGGTATTTGGGAAAGGACAGAACCTAAGCCAGTATTTGCTCAAGCATCTCCATGCTACTCGAGCACAGGGGTGAGGCTTTAATCTCTCACAGCAATGGCAGTAGGAACTTCTAAAAACTGTCTCCTTAGCTTTTTAGGTCAGGTAGGTATTTGGGAAGGAATGCTCCCATTATAAACTCTGTAAATCAAACCACTCTATTCGGTGTTACTTTTGCTTTTGTCTCCTCTGACCAGAAACCTCACTAGCCCCTGGCAGATGTTAACCAGCCACGCAACAGGAATAAGACTCAGGTGAGCTGTTTCTAAACCAAATAATCCCTACAAAATACCATGCAAGTCTATAAATGTGCAGAGGTGCTGTCTGTGAAGCATTTGGGAAGAAAAGCAGCTCTCTGCAAAACAGAAATAAGATTGAGGGGTAACAAAGGGGCGTTTCTTTGTGGAGTGTGTATGTTGACAGGAGTCTTTCCCTTTCTTTACTCTTGGGGGTAGGGTTTAGTATATTACTGCAGAGCTTCCCTGTATTCAGGTGGGGTTTTCTTGCTATAGCCTGTGGTTTGGATCCCTGCAAGCAATGTCTGAATAGTGTTGGTTGGTAGTGGATGTGCTCTAGGAAAGTTTCCAGTGCTACACAGGGCATTGTCATTGCTCACGGTGCTGACCTGGCAGGACAGGTGCCTCAGAAAGCCATCTCTGACGTGTTTCTCATGGTGCATTGAGTCCTGAAACTTCTCAAAATAAGCAACCCCAGTGGCTTAGCTCATGGAGGCAGCTGTGTCTGAGCTCACCTTATGCAAATCCTGCATGATGAGTTGCTCTGGGCTCTTTCCAAGAAAAGCAAAGCACAGTGGAGGGGAGTCAAGCCCAGCACTTGGTCTGGGTGATGCAGGGCTGAAGTGGTGTCTGCTAGAAGGGAGGATGGATGGGATGTGGAGAACAAGCAGCTTTGAGTCCCAAACTTGCCTTGTGATGGCTGTGGGTGCTCCCCCCAACCACCTGTGGCTGAGAAGAGTCCAGAAGGGCTTTGGGAAGAGAAGAGGACGTACCCTCTTCAAAGACTTGTAAATAGATTGAGACTCTGCTTTTAAATACCCTGGAAAGTGTACGAAAAAGGTTGAGGTGAACAAGGTGGATTTATTTATCATCCTAACAGCCATTTTCAAATGTGACCACCCTTGTCACTGTGTGGCGAATGTCAGTTGCATTTGGCAGGCTGTAGGAAAAATAAAAATCGTGTATGGCCTCAGCAAACAACCTGGACTTACACTGAAAATGTCTTCCTCCTGTTGAGTAGGTTTACTGCTCTACAGTCCTGACAAAGTGGACTGCTGTACCATACAGCTTCCTCCTTGTAGATGGCAGGAGCCCTGCAACAGCTACTTCTTTCCACCAGGCTCCAGGTGCAACTTGGGAAACACCTTCTTAAAAAGGCTGAACTCTGGCTTCTGCTCCAGCAACTGTTTTAAGCTGACGATGGTTTCATGCCAAACTTGGTGCTACCTGCCTTATGCCATCGCCAGGGCTCAGTGGACCTTCCTAAAATGACAGTGGCCCAGCAGAGGACCTGAGAGCCATGAGAAGAGCAGTGTACATCTCTTGCCAGCACAGTGAGCTGATACAGGCTGTCTCAGCTGCCCCTGGGTCTGCAGCTGCAGGCGTGTTTTGGTGTAAGGGAGCTGAGGTACACGGTTACCTCTACATTCTCCTTTCCAGTTTTGCAACGTCCATCAATTTCAGAGGTAATTTTTGAATATAAATTGGATAAACATTGAAGTCTAGTCTTGAGTTTATGACTTTAAATAATAATGCAAAGAAACTGAGCTAAAACTAACGCTAGAGCTGACGAAAGGTGAAGGGGGGTGGGAGTTACTCCTTGTAGTTTTTTGGGACTATCACAGCCAGAGCAGGGGTGGTTGTATGAGAGCCAGGAAGCAGGTCCAGGGGAGGTCGTGGGCTGTCAGCACATTGTCTCGGGGGCTGTGGCTGCGCTGGCAGCACCAAGCGCCTGGGGAAGCGCTGTGCTATCAGACTGCTCCCTCTTGGAAGGCAGGGGCAGCTGGGGGTGCCTCTCTCGGGCAACATTACAAGTAAGGAACTTGGATGTTGTTAAATTGGGGGAAAAAAAAAAAAAAGGATTTATTTTGGAGGGATTTTTAATCTACCTTGCTCTCCAGTTTTACCTTTTTTTAACCTTTTTTACCTTTTATCTGTGTGTGCACTGACAACGGGCTGAAAGCTTCCCTTTCAGCGCACAGCAGCTGCATTCTCAGGAAGGTTTGTCTTCTTCCAGGCCCTTAGCCCCTCTGCCCAGCCTCTGCTCCTGCAGCTCTATCCTGACGATGCTTCCAACTGCCCCATGCTCCCACATGGACCAAGGGCCACGGCAGGGCTCAGGAGGTGCTGGCACCATTTGCATCCTCTTATCCTTGGGAGATCTGTCTGGCATTGCCTCAAATCTGTGGTACTGCAAGACTGGGAGTGCTCTTGCCTGCTTTAGTTGGTTAAATGCTTTTTTTGTTAAATCTGCGGGGAAATTTTGCTTCTAGAGGGTTGGGTCTGGAATGAGTGTTTTGCCAGAATGAAGCTGTGGTGACTCCTTTAGTAAATGGGGGGGTGTGCACACTGGCAGAAGTGGGTTTATCTCATTTCTTGCAGCTTCCCCCAGCAAAGCACAAATCTCTCCCTGTTTTTCCCCTGTGCCCAGTGCTCTTCATCTCTTTAAACTGCAACTTGGACAAACCTATGCTTGAGTTCATAGATGGGCTGGTACAAAATGTGGGTAGATAGAAGATCGGATAGTGAGCCTGTGTGAAAAGGAAGTTGCTGGTGATGTTCTGAACCTTTGCAAAAAAATCTCCTCCTTGGCTTGTGAGATCCATGCAGATGTGTCACTGGTCAGACCAGCAGCAGCGGCTGCTGGGGGAAAGCTCTGGCTTCCCAGATCCCTTTCAGCACATCCTTGCATGAGCCTTTTTCTCAGGCGTACACAGTTGATGCTTTTAAAAGGTGGGTAGGAGTAACTCACATTCTCAGATGCAGTATGTCCTGCTCCTGTTATGCCCCTGTACCCTTGGTCTGTGAAAAAAACCAACTGTCTTGCTGTTGAACGCATCCGGATCCGTGTCCTTGCAGTAGTGCCAGCAGTTTGCTGTA
Organism: Megaceryle maxima; assembly: GCA_024605025.1. Lineage (NCBI taxonomy): Eukaryota > Metazoa > Chordata > Aves > Coraciiformes > Cerylidae > Megaceryle > Megaceryle maxima. The sequence goes on along the minus strand of JANHGN010022935.1, from coordinate 27,517 downwards.
TTCACCTCTATCTTTATGATTTTGCTCCCTTGTTTTTTAAAAGCATCAGCTGCCTGACTCATGTAGCTCACCAGCACCGGACTGGAGTGGGGCCTGCCAGGCTGGGGCTCATCCCTCTGCACTGCCTGTAGCCTGAGGCACTGCTGGTGTTGAAAGGTTCCTGTGACAGCTCTGGGAACCTGACCTGTAAGCTCTGTGCGAAAACACATCACACAAGGTCCTTTATAAGCTATTTATATTACTCTGTGCCTGGGATACTTCATAACACTGTATTATAAGTCTCCCTGCTGATAACATTTTTGCTGTAGAATACAAAATCTTATAAGTGCCAGGTTTCAGTTACTTTTGAGTTCTTGTTTTTAGGAATTAGAGGGGTTTTTTTTTTTCATTACTGTCAAGAAAGCCCTGATGAGAGAGAGACTTTTCCCCTGCTTTCAGCAGTGTCGCTTTGGCAATCGCATCAGATTGCTCAGAATCAGATTGGCTGATGAGAGAAGACCTGAGCACCTGGCAGGACGTTGTGTGCCACACGTTGTGACAAAGAGGGCATGGTGGTGACAAACGTGCTCAGACTTCTGATTTCTGTCAAAGCTGGATCTCTGATAGGGATTAAATCCCAAATGTGGGTGTTTTAAAGCTCCTGTAGTGGACACCCAGACCTGCAGTGGTCCAAATGGAAAGAGCTGCTGGAGCTTTTCATCCTGGAGGACCCTCATAGTGCCCACGAGCTTGGTGACTCCTCTGAGCCCAGCTTGTGCCACTCTGCTGGCTTTAGCAACTGGTTGGAGGTGCTTGCACTGAGCTCCAGGCTCCTACACAAACTGTATGGGAAGCAGGGATGGAGCATGGGATGTACACCCAGCACAGAGAGCGGTCAGAGCGAGCTGGCCCTCCACAATTCCTGGCTGAGTACAAGTCACTGCTTTGAGCTTGAGCTCGTCTCAGCTGGAACAAGTAACAGAAATGCCTGGGGTTTGCACGGCTGGCATGTTGGGCCAGTGGCATCCCCAGGCCACCAGTGGGAGGGCTCCTGCTCTTCTCTCCTGTGGCTACAGCCAGAAAGGTTTCAGTCAAAAACTGAACTTTCCTCTTAGCAAAACAGAGTTCTTGTCTAGGCCGTTACCCTCATCTCCACCCTGTTGTTCCACTTTGTATCATGTCCCTTACATTTTTAACCAGCCAGCTCTGTGGGGCAAGGACTGTGCTGCTCACACCGCACCTTGTGCCAGGGTAACAACGAAAGCAGCCACGACGGAGAGAGAGGGGGCACTGTTACAGGGGGGCCTCCCCTGTCCTGCACTGTTTGTCCTCTTTTATTAGGGTAATTGTTTCTCTCTGCTTTTATACTGGTTGGTGTAGCTCCTGAATTGCAGGAACTACCTGATCTCTCCTTTTTGTAGGCTAAGTCTGCAGACCAGAAGCACTGCCCGCAGGTCCAGGGGGACTGTGCTGTGCCAGGCCAGCCTGGGCTCAGGGGACCCTTAGTCTCTGTTTCCTTTTGCTACTGAGGTGTCTGAAGTGACCTAAAAACCTTTTCCCTCTGTTAATTTGTTGAAATACAGCTTATGAAAGTTTAACCAATTTAAATGGAAGCCCCTGCAGCGGATGAAGTTAAAGTGCAGTTACCAGGTGTTGGTTTTGATGCTCTCCTTAGGAAGAGCTGCATTGTAGTCTGTCCACTTTTACCTGTTTTTAACAAGCAGCAGGCACTTTGTCACCAGCTCTTGACTGCCAGCTGCTGTGGTGGGTAATGTGCAGGAGCGTGTAGAGCTGTGAGAGGGCCGTGCTCCTGTGCAAAGGGTGGCCAGGAGCCACTTGTCCCCATCTGGTCCAAGGAACGCTGTGCTGGAGCTGGAAGTCTCCATCGCCCAGAGCATTGCTCAGCTGAGCACCTCTGAGACCACTGGGGTGGTTTTTTGAACGGATGTGTTTTCCTGTGAGCTCTTGCCTGTGGTGGGTCCTGCTGCATTCAGCTCACAGTTAAAGGTGACCCACGTCCTTCCAGATCCCTGGGCACAGCTGGGGACAACATGAAGCTGAGTCCATCTGCTGGTATTTAATAATGAAGGAAAGTTGCTCAGAGGAAATGTACTCCTTTAGATCTGCTCATCAGCACTTTCAACACGCTCATCAGCAGTGAGGTGAAACAGCATCTGGCTACAGATCAGCGTGCAGGTCTTGGAAAAGGTCTCCAATACTTTTTGATTACGGTGGCATCAGGATGCAGGTTTTGACAGGCACCCAAGCCCCTTATAAGATGAAAGCCATGTTTGCACATCCCAAGAAGAGAAGCGATGCAGTTAATCCAGATGCTGTCTAATACTGAAATGCTTTTGTACCAAGGTGGAGGCCAAAGGCTGAAGTAATGCAATTTCTCACACCTCATGATGCAGAAGCCTGGCAGCTGCAGGCAGGGTGGGGAGGGATGGAGAGGCCTCATTTCTGTCAGGATGTGCGTGGCTTTCTCAGGCTCTGGCAAGGCGAATAGACTGTACCGAGCTGGGAAAAGCTCTTTGCTTTTGAGGGTGCAATGGCTCCATCAGTAACTGGAGCGGCCCAGGGTTGGCCAGTGTGGCTTGGGCTAGCTGTCTACAGCTCCTTCAGCCTGTCCTTTAACTCTGGCTTGCTCCTGGGCTCCAAACTCCACCGGGCACGCCTGCCTCATGCTTGGCTGTTAGGGCACATTCCCTGTGCTGTGTGGAACTGTGACACGACAAGGGGCAGCCCCTCCAGAGGAGAAAATGCTCACCACTGCCTTTTTATAGGGTCAGAAGGGACTGTGCACTGCAAAACCCTGTCCTCTAAGGCTGCTAAACAATGCCTGCATGCAGGCAGGTGTCTCGCCTTTACCTGCTGTCTGTTCTCCTTATTCTGTGCCTGAATAGCACAACTGCTGCCAGGCACTGTGGGGAAGATCTATCTTCCTTTCTGGGGAGCCCAGAGCCCTGCTGTGGTCGGTGGCTTGGCAAGGTAAAGTAAGTAGGGAATAGGATCTGGCCAGTAAGAAACTGGCCCCTGGCTTCCCCCCTGCTTTTCAGCTCAGGACTCAGAGCTTCCAGCCCTGCTGCCATGTGCTGGTGAAGGGCTTCTGACAGAGGAACGTCCCAGCACACTGACTTCAGCTGCAGCTCACTCAGTTTTCACAGGAGGAGTTTTTATTCAGGGATTTTGTTGGGCACACGTGCAGATATTATTCAAAATAAACAAACAAACAAACAAAAACCCCAACAATTAAAAAAATAGATAAGCTATTAAACAGTTTTGTTGTATCTCTTTAACCAAGTTTGCTTTTTCCTGAGACCTATCAATTCTTCCAGATGCAGGGTGTAGTAGGAAAGAGACAACAGACAATGACAGCTATTTCAATATCATCATTTGTAGTCAGATCTAAACTTTTGAAGCTAGGCAGTAGCACACTTTTTAAAACTTTTACATCTCATCTCTAATAGGGGGACATGGTTTAGTGGTTCTGATAGGCCTAGGACTAAGGTTGGACTTGCTGCTCCTGAAGGTCTCTTCCAGCTGCAATGATTCTATGATGTTATAATTAGCTGTGGTTGCCAGTGTCTAAGGAACAATGAAAGTAACGATGTTAGCCTGTGATTTATACCATGACAGATCATTTTAAAGCCTTGTGAGTGTTTACCAACAGACTGAGGAGGCTGAAGAAGGAAAAGTCCTTATTAAAAAACCCCAATATCCTGAAGTCTGAGGTATAGGAAGACACTGTGGTCTTCTTCCAGACCTCAATTACTTGCTTTTCCCAGTGCAACACTGCTCCTTTGCTACCGCAGCGCGTTATTTACCCCAAGGCATACTTAGAACCTTAAACTTTGCACCAGTGACTAAGAAGTGTAGATTTGGGACTATTCAGTGCTTGAATTGAGAATGTCCATATTTTTTTTTCTCATTTCTTTCTGGTCTTTTATCAGGTTTAAAATCAGAAGAAACTCAGGTTTCATTGAAAAGATGTAAAAGCCCACATTCCCTTTTAAGCCACCAAATTCTCTTGATAGTAGTCCTCCTGACTGCTGCTTTGTTGCTATGGTGATTACTAGTCCCTGTAAGCCACTTTAAAATGGTAATGATGAGCAAGAAAAGTGGATTCATAACATTGTCATTAGCATAGCTACTTTTCTGTCTTTCAGGAGATTAGGAAATGGCCAGTCTGGTAAATAGTAGCCTGATTTATTTTTTATTTTTAGGGTCTCCTAATGACTTAATGTCAAACAGATCTGATGCAGGCTGCTATCAGATGCATCAGCTCAGAGCTCGGTGATGATAAAGCTGTGGGACCTTTGTGATGCCCTGTGGTAGAATACACCAGCTTGAACTAATTAAAATACCTTCAGGGACATCCTCCATCACACGTGCCATCAACCATGTGCTCTGTGAGGAATCTGGCTCCACTGCAGTGGAACCAGGGAAGGGAAACCTCTGGAGATGTAAACCTCACACCAAAAAGCTGAGCAGCGGGGCCCCAAGTGCCACCACACTCAGCACTTCAACTGGAAAACTGCAGAGGTGATGCTGTGCTTGAGGGACAGTAGCTTTGAATTAGGAAACTAAATGAGGGACCTGAAAGCTGGCTGAGAGACCTCGATGGCAGGGCTTGAAAGGGGAACAGATGGAAAAAACCCCTTCACTCACCACAGGACACTTCCCTGCCTGTCAAGATGTATGCCTTTGCTAGAGGACTTTAAATGAATGAAAAGCATCACGAATGCTGGTGTGCAAAGTGCCTGGTGAGCTCCACGGGACCAGTGGCTGTGGAGGTGGGTGTAGAGGATGACCCACGGGGCTGATGGCTGGGGCAGGAGCAGGAGAGGAGCCTTTGAGCAACGCCAGTGGGGAAAGCTGGTGCTGTCAGATGACGTCTGTATTTCTTTTAGTCTTTTGGGGACTGTTTCAAAATATGATAAAGTATTTATCCCTTTAGTGAACAAAGTAAATGTGCTTCTTTTCTGTAAGAATCCTTGCACAGGGTGGTTTTGGTTATCGATTCCAGCAGAAGTCTTTGCAGGCAGGAGGCACAACTGGGAGTACTCTTGTCCCAGCATCGGCTTTAGGGTCTATCTGCCACTGGTTCCAGCTCTAATAAATGGTGATTGATTGGGAATAAATACAATTCAAAAAAGCTACATATTGATTTTATGGTGTTGCTTTATTTTTCCCTGACCTTCTTCGCTTTCCCTATGGGTAAATGTGTTAATTGTTCATAAGCACATAGGGCTGACAGCCTGGTTGGCAGCCTGTGATATGTAGTGGGATGTCCCTCTCAGAAAACTCCCCCTCCTGAAAAGCCAGGCTTCAGGCAGCAGATTCCTGAATAACCCTCTGGTGTCGTCGTGGCTCAGAAATACCTCGTTAATGCAAAACCTGCTCCTGGGTTCATCTTCGGTAGGAGAGGTTTTTGAAGTGCTTTCAGTAAATCCAAAATTGAGACTGCCAACCTTTCCCTACTTTGCCTCAGAATATATATATAATATACTTTGCAATATATTAAATGAATGGCTCTTGTCAGAAAGGCTCCTATGGATTTCAGGTTTGCTTTCCACAACCCTGAGTCCACTGGTGTCCTTCTCCCCAGTGCCTCAGAAAGAAGTTAATGTCTTTTCAAGCCTTGCAGACTACTTTGAAGAAGAGAAGCCAAGATACACTGCAAATGCTGGACCTAATAAATCCCTGTAATTTAATCTGCCTACCCCAACAGACTGCTCACCACCCTGACAGAAACCAGCACGCTGTCTTCTGTGCTGGCTGCAGGTCAGCTGGGGTCAGCTCAGAGACACCAGTGTTTTGGCTTCTCTCTTGTTGATGTCACGGAGATGCCCATCGCTGGGGTTTGTGCAGCACAGAGGAGCTGGAGCTGCTGTTCGGAGAGCACAATGACCAGGGACATGGCAGCAGGCTTGCAGGGAGGAGGTAGATTTGGATGAAAACAAGAGATACTAGTATTGTCCCACCTCTTCTGGTCTGAGATTGTTGCTGCTTTCACCAGCAAAGCTAAAATCATCCAGTGATTGGAAAAGCATAAGAAATACAGGATCTTTTATCTGTTTTTCAACATTAAAAAAAAAAAAGGGATACAAGAACTTCAGTTTGAAGCCTGTACCATGTGAAATTTTCCTTCATCTCTCTCATCCGTATGTGTGAATAGCAACATAAGAAAAATGACATCAAAATTAAAAAGAAAGCAATAATATTTTCTGGCCTGCAGAAGTTTCATCAAACACTCCATCACAGAAGCGACTGACCAGAGACAGAGTCGGCTTTTCATTTTGGATGCAGGCAAAGGGAAAGGTAAATGAAAGATGAAGAATGAAGGTGTTGGGTCACTATCTGTAATAACACATCTAATTCTGTTTTTATTCCATCTCCAGGTTGATCTGGGGAATTTGTTGAGCTGTGAATTTCTGTACACATACAAAGTTCATGCTTCAGTGCACAGTGCTGATTGCTCATCAGAGGCCTGTGAGCAAAGGCAGCTACTGCAGAAATTCAGCTCTCCTTCTGTAATGAGCTTGTCTAGAAGAAAGGAGAAAAAGGATTAAAGCTGGATATAAATTGTGTGCGGTTTATTTTCCATTATAATCTCTCTTTGCAAACATCTTAGGTTCCCCTATATGACTGCAGTGCAAATGACTATATGTACGTTTTTCTTCATTTAAACATAACACCAGATGAATTCTCTTTGTTACGGGCGTGGAATAATCAAGAGAACAAATGAAACCCCACTGCATAGTTATTTATTGCCTGTGATGTTTCAATGAGGAAAGCCTTCCTGTTACCAAATTAACCAGCTTCCCCCTCTGTTTATTTGACTAACAGATGAACAAGTCAGCGAGACTGGGGGAATTTGCTCTTGTATCTTCTCCCTAGTAATGAATCAGTGTGGAATGAACTTCTTTGCAAGCTGGCAAATACAGCAGCAACCCGCAGTAGGCTTGCAGGGGGTCTACTAGCTGTGGCACTACTATTAATGTGAAATGTGGAGATTCAGCACAGCAAAAAGGGACCTTTAAACAAATGGGCCATTTAGAAACCATTCACACAAATGGGATGAGTCTTGGAGTGTGTTTTAGAGCAGACGCAAGGATGAGAGTTTGATAGGAGTTGTTTTCTGTTCAATTGCTCTCCTGTTCGAGGCTGTTAATTACTTCTTCTTATTGGAACATGTCTTAGGGACAGCTGAATCCTGTTCAGCTCTGCCATGGTGGCTTTCTACTTGTTTGCGAGCCAGTCCTTAGACCAAGTGAGGGACTTAGAAGGGTCGCAGTAAACAATCCTTGAAAGCAAAATTCAACTCTGCAGGTTTTAGCGTAGTTTCTTTAAAATCTTGCTCGTGTAATCTCTGCTGAGAGGTACTGCATTTTCCACCGGGTGGCCAGCTGCTTCTCTTCAAAGCAGCTCCCCGTCTGCACAGCAGGTCCTGGGAAACAGCTCAGATCCCTTTGCTGTTTGAGCAGTGGTGGCAATAAATTTTGGTTCCTCCATCTCAAAAGCATTTCTATTTCTGGTTTTCATTAGGTCTTAATTGTGTCCTGGTAGTAAAAACACACAGCTCCATAAAATACATCTCATTAAGGTAGTAGTTTCTGTCCTGTGCATCACTTAAGAGCTTGCCTGAGTCTGGTTTATCTCCAAGGGTACCATCAGCAAAGGTCAGAGTCCCAAAGCCTGGCTGCTCTTCAGAATTGCTTTTCTCCTTACACCGCAAAGTCAAGCAGGTTTCCAGGTTTGTTTTTTTGATTGCTCACAGAAGACATTAAAAAGTCGATGTTTGCCAGTTCTTACCACAGGTATAGTCTGCTTTTAATTAAGCCTCTAAGCTACTGCAGATTGTTTATTTTCTACAGCCAAGTAGAAATTAGGTTTCTCATCCCAGGGGAAAAATGAGTTCTTCAACATTTGTTGTTTTGTCCTGATGCAGTCTGCAATATTCACGTGAGTGCACATAAAAATCTGAACAAATTGTTCAAAAACCACCATCTAATTTGGAAACATCTAGATGTTTTAGCTTTGAGCTGCGATCTATAGCACATACCTGTCCCTGAAGCTGCAGTCTATGGGGGGGGGAGGGGGGGAAGT
>JANHGN010022935.1:0-19326 GCA_024605025.1 Megaceryle maxima | reverse complement strand
GCGTGCCCATTGGTCGCTCCTCCCCGGGGCCGCGCCGACTGTGGGGTGGGCGGCGGGGGGATGAGTTTACCTCTTCTTTGCTCCCATTTTCCCCTGTGGCATTAGTCTTCAGGCTTTTCTACCTCATAGCCAAAAATCCTTGGGAAGAAATGCCATTTAGGCAGCAAACTACTTTATTTTCTCTCATTTACCTCTGTGGGTCCTTGACAGCCCTCTAAGAATACATGAAGGGCTGAGGGCCTGAGGATCCTCTTTTTGGTGGAACTATGTCTCCTGTCAGTTACCCACAGTCATGCTAAATAAAAAAATTCTTCTGATAGCAAGCTCCTGATGAGCTTGGTAAACTTTCTTGGTAATGGCAGTAAATTCCTAACTTGAAAACAGGAGAGTCATGCAAGCCACCCACATTCCTACAGGATGAATTTACCTGGACTACGTTACCTTCAAGAGCTGCGTTGACTCGTGGATTGCTTTCACATTAGACAAGGTCCAATTAATATTTTTAGGTTTGGCAGGATTTATGTCTAATCAGGCACCATGAAATAACTAAAGAGATTTCTGGCTACAATCACGCAGGAAGCAAGCAAGCAAATGTTTTTCACGGCTAAAGTCAAGGCAAGGTTTCTTTTCTTCTCCTTCACTTGTTTTAATGCCCAGGTCTGCCAAGTCTATGGAGCATCCACCACATGTTTACCTGCCAGTTCTCATTTCAGATCCAGAAACAAAATTCAAAATGCAGAGTCAGGGATTGATGTGATTCACAGTTTCTAAAAGCATAGGAAAAGCACAAAGCAAGGAGAATTTTAAATCTGGGTGACACGAGGAGTTGCTCCTGAAGAAAGGCAGTGGGATGCAGAAGGTGACGGGATGTCAATGGGATAGCCTCATAGTCAGTAAATGCTTTTATGTTAGCAGATGTATAAGGTCAAGAGTTCTTCAGAGGCTGTAGGAGAAGAAACTAAACATGAAAACGGGTGGGTTAAAAACTGTGACAAACATAGAGGTGTGAATAACAGACTGGGCCTTGGCGAATTAGGGAGCTGAGACACTGCTACTGCAGGCCTCTGGGAACAGGTTAGATGAAACTCTGGAGAAAATGGCATATCAGGTGAAGACATCATTGACCAGAAAAGGAAAAGGGGTCTCTCTTTGCCTCATGTCACAGATACTTGTGGAAAAGACAAACCCATTATTCTCCTCCCACTCCAAAAGCCAACCTATCTTCTGTGGTTCAGCTGTGATTTCAGTGTTCAGCGTGTTACCTATTATTTTTGGTACATTTAAATAGGCTTAAATGATCAGTGTTCTATTTAGAGCTGTGGAGAGAGCAGTATCAAATCTCATTCAGATCTCAGTACTTCCATTCAGGACATTCTGGGGCCAGACTAGAATGAAGAGCATTGTTTAGACATGCATGGGCCCACACGGCTGGAGAAGCTGCTGGTGGATCCAGTCGAAAGATCAGCCCCTCCCTTTGGTTTCAAAGAAGTGAGACCAACAGACAACCTCCCTCCCTTCTACCCCTCTGAATTGAAAAGGTAAAGTTATTCCTTTTATATCCCTGAGATATTTTTTAAGCCATAGAGAGAGGTAATTTTTTTAAAATCCAGTAATAAGTTGTTGGGTTTTTTTTCTGCTGAGGATTAAAAAACCTGCAGTTTACTCCCCAGGGTTCAAGTCTCCTGTAGATGTTCTCAGCAAAGTCCCGTATGAGATTTTTTGTGCGTTTGGTGTTTTGCTTTAGATGAGGGTGGGAGACTTTAGGACAATTCTTTTTTTTTTTTTTTTTTCATTAGAATGAATCTACATTTCCCTGCCATCACTGTTTGAGGTATTTGAAGGATGTAAAACTATCTTGATTTGGAACCAATTAAAAACCAAAGTCAATCAGATTAAGCCTCTTTGAATCACCATTCTGAAATAAATGCAGAATTAGAATCAATGATAACAGGGAAAAGAATTTTTTTAAAGGTTCAGTTGAAATTCTCTAAGCCATGGAGATTGAGACAAAGATTTTTAATTAACATGAGTTAAAAAGTAAAATACCACACTGTAGCACGAAATCTAATACTGAAACTTAGCATTCAGCAGTTCCTTGTAGCCTACTGCTTCTGTGACACAGAAACTAAGCAAAGAGCACCCAGAGACAGTACAACACCACTGCTCAGGTGCATATGGCATTGTGAGTATTCACATCATAGAATCACAGGATAGTCTGGGGTTGGAGAGGACCTGTAAAGGTCATCTAGTCCAACTCCTCCTGCAATGAGCAGGGACATCTTTAACTAGATCAGGTTGCTCAGACCCCCACCCAACCTGACTTTGGATGTTTCCAGGAATGGGGAACCTCTCTGGGCAACCTGTGTCAGGGTTTCAACACCCTAACTGAAAAAAAAAAAATTCTTCCTTATATCTAGTCTGAATCTACCCTCTCTTAGATTAAAACCATTATCAGACAAGTGAGAGCCTCGGAGGATTTATTCCTTCTACCCAAGGAGAAAGGGAAGGCTGGGGTAGGTGTACATGTAGGGTGGGTTCCTGGCAAGGGGAAATGAAGGTTTTGGTGCTTATGGAGCATTGTGTTTGCTGGGATGTGTCCTCCTGGGAATGAGGTGACCTCTGGGGTGATGAGCTGGGCAGGGACCAGACAATAAGGAAAAATGGATCAGGATAGCTGAGAGGCTTCATGGTTAAATACCATGCCATGGTTAAATACCAGCCTTCCTGGTTAAATACACCTATAGAAGTAAAAATCCCCTATTTTTCCAGTCTGAGTCCACATATACCTGGGATGTGTGGAGCAGCCGAACTGCATGCGCTTGAAGTTTTGCATGGGGAATTTATGGTTCTACCAGAAAGTGTTTTCCATTCTTTGGGCTGTCAGTTTCCCTGTTCAATTCTGTCTCACCTGGACACACACCACCTTCTAGTATCCATATAACTTTCATTTTGCCCTTTATTAACCAGCTCCATGGTCTGAAATACAAATACCACAGCAGTGGATGTGTTAAAAGAGGTAAAGTTTATGTGTTCATCTGAGAGATGCTTAGCCTCACTCTATTGATCACAGTAGGGTTATTCTGATACTTAAGGATGTGCCTCAACCTTTTAATATATAGGAAGTTAAATTGTGGAGTATTTATGAATGCTATTATTAGTTGCTGCATTGATAGAGGTTCATTATCTTAATAGAAAGCGAAAAGTGGTTAGCTCATGAACATAATTAAACTGTTTGACTATGATTTTGACTACAGTTGTACCAGTATTTTCCTATGTCTACATAATATTGTGTTTCAGGACAAATCTATATATTGTACCACGCAACCACAAACTGCTGAGCCTGGAAGCACCTCTGGAGACTGTCTAGTCCATCCTCTGCTCAGAGCAGGGTCAGTCACAGCAGGTTGCTCAGGACCATGTCCGGACTATCTCCAAGGACAGAGATCCTACAGTCTCTCTGGGCAGCCTGTTCCAGTGATTGATCTCCCACACACTCAAAGTGCTATATGCTACAAGTTCTTGCTTCCTTCAATCACCATTCAATGGTAAAATAACTATCAGTGTAAATACACAAATATACATTTCTCCTTAAGTAAATTTTCACCACAATGTATTATATCATTGCAATAAGGAAGACAGTACTGGCTGGTGAATCCTGAAAGTACAAAGAAGATGGCTGGATACATTAAGCTATTCAGATATCTCATACCCACCCAAACCAAGGAGTATGTACAGAGCTTCAAAAACATGGTCTGAGTGGCTTGGTCAGGATCAGGGTTGAGAGTAACCCCCAGCTCACAGCCATAAACTTCTCTTTTTACCTGGTCTATCTTCTCCCTACCTCCTCATGAGATCTGGAGTAACAGTTTTAGCCTTTCTGAAGGCCCACATAGTTTATTCTTCACAGAATTAAGACACTCAGACATATTACAACGAGTGTAACGTGGAAGTTTGGGTGCTTTTTTTGTTTGTTTAGTTATTATTATTTATTGTTGTTGTTTTGTTTTGTTTCTACACGGACTGCTCATTGTGATCTCCACCTGACATTTCATGAAAACATGAACAATTTGGATATTTTAAAATTAAAATCTTTACTACTTTAACTTTCCTAGAGATTTTAGAAATGTTTGCAGCTCTTATGAGAAATGATATTTTTTTTTTTGACAAAAAAAAAAAAAAAAAAAAACAAAAACCAAACCAAACCAACCAAGCAAATAAACAAAAAACCAAATCATCCTGGTAAGATGGATGCTTTTCAAGTACAGAGAAACAGGAAGGGAAGCAGATGTAGCACACTCTCTGAATACTTGCAGGCTACAAAATGCAAAAGCTATTTGCGTGCAGCTAATTAAAAAAAACCCAAACAAACAACAAAACAACCAAAACCAAACCAAACAATAACACAACCAAAAATTAACATCTTAAAACCAAAGCACACCATTATTTAAAATATTCATGATGAAAAACCTCTTTCTCTTCAACACTTGCAAAACAGCAGCTCAGCTCAGCCCCTTCCAATGCTGGGCAGACAGAGCCCTACCCTCAGGATGGACTGGGATGGACTGGGAGTCCCATCATTATGATGTCAGCAGTCAGATACTGCAGCATTTCAAACGACTCCCACAGCGGAGCAGTGCGCTGGGTTATTGGTGTAAAATACCTGGAGCACTTCTTCCACAAATAAGGTGGGTGAATTTGTTAAGAGCCAAATATTCTTGCTTTGGGTTAGCTCTTAACGGTGGATGATGGAGTCATATCTCACAGAAGCACTGGATGGCAGTAAATGCCCAACAAAACCGAGGCAGACAAAGGCAATTAAAGCGAGGCAGAGAGAGAGCGAAAACTTCCACTGCTTCAGTGATCAGTTCTTTACAAATGGCTATTACATAATATAATAAGTAACTGTAGTTTTACTTATTCATTAGAGAGTTTTGTGCATGACTACAATCCATCTGCTTTAAATGGCTTGAGAGTGAAATTAGCTGTCTCAGATGTTATGGGAGTTGCTGAATATCAGGAAGGAGTGAAAACCTTTCTGTTTTCAGGAATATTGTAAAGTGGATGAGCTGAAGGATTTTTTTTCTTCTTTGAAAATTTAAATAACTGAATATATTTTCTTATTTGCTGAGGTTTTGCGGATTGATTGCTTCTTTGTATGCACAGGCAAATGAGTGCAGAGCAGTTTTTCTGTTGAACTTGATATTGCTTTTTCTTTGAGATGCAGTTTGACTGATAAAAGTAACAGCATTGCCAAACTCGACACTGTAAGGAATTTCATTTGATAAAGCGTGACATTCTGTTATAGAACCCAACCATTTCTGTACACAGGCAATACAAACCCCTAGCAAAAGGCTCAGAAATCAGCTAATGGAGGGATTCAGAAAGTAATTATATGTGAGAGAAACCCATCTCCCAGAGGAGCGTGCTCACCAGGATTTTACCAAGTGCTTGCTGATGGTCCTGTTCTCATCAACATCCCCTGCAGACGGGGTGCAAATACACCACAGTGGGCCTGGCTGGAAAAAACAGGGAAGCAGGTGACAAAGGGCAGCCCTTTGGAGCTATCTGATGGCACAGAGTCTGGGCTTCCTTGAATAATGTGCCTTTTAGAGTTGGGTTGAATTGCTGGAGATGGAACCGTGTAGCTGGAATATTTTTATGCAGGTACCAGTGATAGGACTCGGGACTGTATTTCAGCAAGCAATGGCCAAGAAATGGTTTCACAGCAGATAACTGACTGCTGATGGGCTCCCAGTCTAGCCAAGTGGATAAAGTGCTAAAGCAACCCTTGGCTGCGTGGGAAGAAAATACTGATGAGAGGTGGGAAGAGAAATTCTCACTCTGTGAGGCATTAGCAAAAGCATTACTGGAAGAAACTGACCACTTCATGGCTGCACAGTTTAAAGAGTATGCTGATAAATTGGAAAGGATTCAGAAAAGTACTGCAAGAATGATTTGAAGTCTGGGAAAGCTTAGTGAATGCCAAGAGCTCAATATAATTTATCCAGAAGAAGCTTAAGTGCCTTGTCATATCCTCTAAGTCCCTACACAGGGAAAAGGTTTCTGAAGTTTCTGAGTCTCTGTAACATAGCAGAGAAAGTCTGGAGCTAGGATCAGGACAAGGCTGAAGACCTAGGATGGAGGACAATGATGTTTTCAAAGTCTTTGTACATCATTATCCATCAGGATGCTGGGCTCAGCCATGCAGGGACAGGTGTGATGGAAAAAAATGAGCATTCTGTGGATGAGATTCTCTTCTAGTACAGCAGTGGGTATCTAGATGAGCAGCTTAAGTCAACAGTTGTTTAGATTTATTCAAGCATGAATAACAGCAGATTTTTGTCTGCCCTTCACCAGACAAACTGCAATGTTCCTTATTTTTCACAGAGAGAACTATGTTGCCATAAAATAAATTCTATAGTGCTCAGAAACAACACATAGACAACAAGGTCCTAAGGAAAAACAGATATTTGTTGCAAATGCAACAGAGTTATTTTATATTAAAAAAAACCCAACAAAAACAAAAAAACCTCCACAAAGCAACCCAGAGATATATCAGATAAAAGCCTTGGTACACAGCTAGATAACAGACCATATTCAATAAGTTTTCCAAACATCTTGTTCTGTCTGTCAGACCTAATGATGACTGGTGACTAGACACTTCAGTGAAATGCTGCTTTGCTATTTATTTCTCATTTATTCTCCTGAGAGATCTCAAAACATTTCCAATTTGATTTAAGGAAGCTTCCCGAAGTCAATTGAACACGCTACAGAAAACAGTTCACTTTCATGGTCAATATTCAGTCTGTAAAGAACAATGAGGAGAAAGTAATTTCATTCTGATGATGCTAACCTTGTATAGTTATGCTCTGCTTGGATTTTAATCCCCCTGTCACTTGCTCTGAAAGTTGGTTTATGTTGAATCCTTTTGTCACATCCAAATCATCACTGAGAGTATAAGGAGGCACCTAAACTTTTCTTACATGAAGGAGAACGTAGTCAGCAGCCTGGGGGGAGTGAAATGGAAGAGCTTGCAGACGTGGATGGTGGTAGAGGCCTGTGTGATGGGACCTGTGCTTTCAGCCCACCCTGTCCCATGCCCACAATGACAGTCGCCCTATTTAAGCAATCCCTTGGCTGCGTTTGAAAATGTCACCATGGAATTTAACTATTTTTTGCCAAGGAGAATGGGATGGCAAATCACTGATCTACCTCAAGCATTGATATCCCTCAAGCCAGCAAGGGACTTTTACATGGACAACATTGACCTTCTAGAGCACCTTCAAATCCATATCTATCCTATGGGTAGGTCTGATCACCAGTGTCCAGAAGAGATGCCTGCAAACCCCAGTTGTCATTCCAGCTGTCTGTGGAAAGGAGAAGCTGCCGTTCAAGAAGACAGTAAAGAGTCTGGGTTTGGCCTGGTAAAACATGGACTGAGAGGGGATATGCTCACTGTAAATACAATACTCAGGGAATAGTCCTCAGGGACATTTGATCTGAAGGACAACTTAGGTGTGAGATATTAACTGGTCTTGAATAAACATAGGCTGGAAATTACCAGAAGGATCCAAATCTATTACAAGAAGAAGATCAAGGGGTAGTGTCCTACCTGAGGAAATGTATGTGCATAAATAACTTTAAGGTGAACCTAACCAGCTTATGAAGGTCATGCTACTAGACTGCTGTGGTGGCAAAGGCTGAACTCCATGAGCAGGGAGGCCTCCATAGCCTTGTGATTCTTGATGGCATGACCTGCTTTTCTGGGTTGAACCCTACCAAAAGTCCTGTACTGAACAGCAGCCCTGGTGCTTTTCTGTTCTCTCCCTCCCACACATTGTGTTTATTCACAAAGATGATAAGAAATCTTCAGTCTGTTGTTTCCAGACATTGTGGGCAGAGTGAAAAAAAACAACCAAGTGATAGTTTTGGAGTGGATTTCAGGCCTGAAGTACTTGTCTAAACTTTTTTTTGTTTCTAACATCATTAAGGTTTAAAATTCCATTATTTAACACTAGAAAATTTGTATGTGTGGACAAGCCAGCTCTGTGTTTTAATGTTACTGATGTAGATGGAATTTTAATGAAGATTGCCTTTGGTGGGCCATTCATCTAATCAAAAATATGTAAAATGCTTCATTTTCTGTAGCATCTGAAGAGCAGTGGGAGACAAACATTTGTCCTGCCACCAAGTAATTAACGATGTGACATCTTCCATCTGCAACCAGAGAGGCAAAATGGGGACAGCCCTGTGCAGCCAGGGGAGTCTGGAGAGCAGGAGGCAGTGGTGTGGGAAAGCTGCTGTGATCTGAGGGTAAGGAAAGGCTGGTGGAGCTTCAGATGTGCTGCTGTTAGGAAACCGAAGGACGCTGATCACCAAAGATCTCTGCACTACGGTTTCTTTACTTGTCACATACAGAAATGCAGCACACTGGGGTATGTTGCTAATTTCTCCTTCCACTCCCTCCACCTCTAGTCCTAAATAAATGAAAGTGACCTCAAAATGACAGTCACAAGTTTCTCAGCTCTTTGCAAATAAATTAAAGACTCTGTAACCTTTCTTGGTGCTGGCAGTATCCTATTCATGGCAATGCAGGTGCCTTGGTGGAGCCCTGGGCTTGAGGACCCTGTCCTGGGTTGCAGGCAGGGCTGTGGGACTGGAGGATGCTGACAGCAGAGGGTTCTTTCCCCAGTCATCCCTCCAACGAAGCAGAGAGTCCATTTTCCCTGAGCAGGGAGCAGGGGCTTCTTCCTGCCTTCCAGCAGGCTGAGTTTCTTGTGACAGGTTTGGCAGCTGCATTATCTCCCTGCTGAATCAGAAACCCTCAGTGGCTTCTTGCAGGGACCATCCTGTCTTATTTCTATGGAGCTGACCATCTTCCCTGTCCTCCACATCTCCCTCCCAAGCATCACCCCCATGTGCTCTCCTGGCTAACCACTCCTCAGACATTCACAGCCTGCTGCAAGGCTGACTGCACCTCCACACTGATACTCCCAAATACTTCTTTCTGCAGAGGACAATGCATGTTGCTTTTAATATTTCTGAGGTTGCCCAAGTCCTAAGAGAATTTAAAAGACCTTCATTAGAGGAAAGAGCTCCTTCAGCGAGAGTAGCTGAAACCTCCTGCCAAGTCACATTCTTTTATTTCTCGGCTTCCTCCTGATTTCAAATTCAGTTTAAGTGTTGAGTTGCAGATGGGGGATGTAAAAGGAGAAAATATTGGCATCAAATACTTATTTGGCTTGAATAATATGTTTTCCTTGCATTTTCTGGCAGTTAATGGAAGGCTGGCATATTAAAAAAAAAAAACAACAAAACAGGATCTCATTTTTGTTAACTCCTCACGTTAAATTCTTCTACAAATCAGAAATCTGATGGCCTTGTCCTCCATCATTCTGAACCTTCACTCTCACTCCCCAGAGGAACAGCAGCTTCCCAGTACCTTGCCGACAGAGCACTTCCTACCACAGTGCTATGGAAATGATCACATCACAGAAAGGCTGGAGCTTGAGGGATCAGGCAGACGAGTACCTTGCTACCTCTGAATAGTTTTTAAGCCCTGGCAGGCTGTTACTGCCAGGAGCCTATTGGGTTTGGTACCAAAGGAGTTAACAGTGGCAGCTTTCCATGCCTGTGGCAGAGGGCTGGAAAACACACTTTTTAGCATAACAGTGCCTTGCACCCTAAGCAGCATTTTGAGATCAATCATATTTCTGTTTTAAATTCACATCCTTGCCTCAGCAATATGCAATGTCTCCATCTCCATGGAAATCCTGGTGTTGTACAGTGCTCGCTGCGAGAGGACGAAACGCAGAAGGTGCGTTTTTCCCTTCTAAAGAACAGGCCCAGATCCTCCTGCAGCTGTCAGGGGCTTCCCGCTGCTGTTTGCTCATTCAGTACTGCAGCTCAGCTTAAAATGCTTTTAAACATCAGTGACAGTTGGGCTCTCCAGCCTTTCACTGTCTTGAAACACCTTTAGGAAATCTGACCTTGCAGCAGATTCCAGGTTTGCGTAAAAGACTTGCAGGCAGCATGAGTGCCCCTCTCCCGGCAGTTTGCACACCCCATAGGTGTACCTGGTCACTGAAGTGACTAATGAAGGACTGCTCTGAAAGCATCCACTGCTCCTTGCAAAGAAAAGAGTGACTGGGTTACTGTCAGTGTGAGTAACCAGTGAGAGCTGGCAGCAATAGGAGGCTGGTGGGATGTGCTGGTGAGCTTGGCGATGTCCCTTCTCCTTTCAGGAGAACATGGAGAATGAAAGTAATGTCCTTTTGTGGGAGTGCTTTGAAATCTACAGATGAAAAGCCACTACATAAAGGCTAAGTACTATTATTGCTACTTCTATTCACACAGTATATGCTTGAAGCACTCTCCTGTGTCTGCTCTCATTTTTAACACAAATAGGAAGAAAAAAAAAAAAAAAAACATCTAAGAGGATGGCCAGCCTTTGGTGAACTATCTTATATGAAATTAGGGCTGTTTGAAAGAGGCAATGTTTCTCTGGGACCTGCTCAAGCCCCTACTGGCATCAGCCACGGCTTGTTCTTGCCTGATGAGTCCTCACTTGCATCCCTAGGGCAGTGGCCGTGAGGCTGCGGGCGAGGGGTGTCTGCCCTCTGGTCCCTGGGCAGCTTGGGAAGGAGAGAGCACTTTTCCCTTTAATTAAGCCATTGGTTTGAGAGGGAATTTCTATTAAAGTGTAGTTTGTGATGGATAAGACTGGAAAAGACATGGGACCAGTCATAAATATTAATTATATCAGGTTTAAGCTAAATAAATACCTTGGAGTTTAGTGGGGTTGTAGTGTGGGACGGAGGCAACAAATAAGCAAGAAACCTCCAACACTGGGTTTTGTTGCAATGTTTGTCACTGGTCATAGCAACACGGATTTCCCTTTTGGTGTAAATATGTATACTTTTTAATAAAGAGTCTGAAATGCGTGTTTGAGGCCAACCCAAGGGCTGTTGCGTGCTGCTTCTGGAGTAGCATCACATACCTTGAGCAACACCCACACAGCATCCCTTTACCCCCTGAAAAGAACTGTTTTTAAACAGCTTCACTGTGCTGTGCTGCCATGAGGAATGATGGCAGTTCCCAGAGAAGGCCAGGCTGAAGAAGAAGCAGGAGAGAAAAACCAGGCCAGAGCTGGGTAATCAGCAGTAACGAGCCGGGAGGATGCTTGCCTTGCATTTACCTGACAATCCAGCAAACACTGCAGAGGAAAAGGCTTTAAAGTCTGCTAGATGGAGAGAAACCAGGCTTTCTAAAATTGATAGGCAAATACAAGCTAATGCTTAGTGAGAAAAGCTGCTTATATGAGGATGAATATGGTATCCCGTATAACAAGGAATTATTGGGTTTATTTTAAGCTGATTTATTATAAAATAATTTCTGAGCTCCCGAGGAACTACATAAAATTTTTTCATAGTATTTCACAGTAATAGGAAAAGATCTGGGTTTTTAATACAGCTTAAATGTTGCCTCCAGACCCTACTGATGTGGTGTTTCTGCTGGACAGCTAACATACTTGGGCTTTTTCGCAACCACAGCCCAAACAGGAACTGCTAATAACAAAGCAACTCTTAAAATAAATGACTGTGGAATATTTTAACCCTTGGATTCACCTAGTAACTCTGGCAGCCTTGATTCTCCTCACCAGGAGGGGTGAAAGACTTGGAGATGTTCCTCCTACAGTACTCTGGATGTCCACAGTGTCAAGTGGCCACATCTGAGCTAGCCCTTGTGGTTCCCCCAGGTCACAGGGGAAACAAACTGGCTCATCCCAACCAACACAAGTCATTGAGGGTGCTTCAGGGTTTGAAACAATCTCTCACAGGTGACACTGCTATGGTCAGATGAAACAGGAGGATTGCCTCTGTGTCCCTGCAAAGAGCATCTCCAGGTGGTAGACACCATGGCTTCTTTGAAATGGCCCATCCTGCTGAAAGGGACAATCTGGCATTTTGATTTGGGCTCTGTGGTTGTGCTGGGGGAGAGGATCATGTGCTGAGCCTCACAAGAGGGAGTGAGCTCCAAAAAACCTCGGCCCTGAGGTGGCCAAGTACATCTCTTGGTCTTCCGGGCTGCTTCCCTTGCTGTGAAGTAGAAAATGCAACATCAACACTATGCTGTGAACCTGTGGGCTAGCTACAGATTTTGAAAAGCCTGGGGCAGCTGATTCCCAAAGAGGGGCTACTCCTGTGGCTTCTGGCACTCCCAAGGTTATTACAAATGCAGAAATTAACACCTTTGTCTTTATAGTCTGTAAAAAAAAAAAAAAAAAAACAACTTATGGAGTTATTTTTATAAATGAGTTGCATATTTTTATGGGTTTAACCTTTTATCCTGAAACTTCTCATAACTGTTTTATTAATGCTCAAGAGATCCGAAGTACAGATTGTTCAGCTTAAATAGTGTTGGAAATTTAAATTACAGTTAAGGCTTGGCAGGAAAATTAACCTGAGCTGCAGCTGCAGCTTGGAACAAGTAGTTGGTGGGTTAGGTACCTGCCACTGACTATCCACCTGGACAACCTGGATTTTGTACATTAAGTACAAGGGATGACTCTGCAGAGGGTGAAGGACCTCAACTGCTGTGACCAAGATGCATTTGAGATCCACTTGTCCCGTGAGCTGCTTTTCAGTGGGCTTTGCCTGGGGACCCACTGGAGCCAGGGGAGCCTCGGACCCTTCCTGGGCTTTCCCATGTGCTGTGTCCCTGAGTCCTCAACAAGGGCACTGTGCAAGTCCTCATGTCCCTGGAACTGAGAAGGGTGCAGTCATCCAGCTCTGTGCCAGGCTGAATTTTGTCAGAGGCAGAAGCTGTTCTTTCCCTGAAGGGGAAACTCTTCTCCTATTAACAGAGAGAAAAATTAATAATCTTACTTGATTATTAAATTAGAGATGACCCCTAACCTCCAAGTTTTTCATCTGGTTCTTCAAATGCCATGTTAATGCTATAATTGATATTTGGTTTTAGAAAGCCACAAGTGTTCACCTTACTCTCATTCTCAAGAAAAGGTGGTGAAGACTTTGTGAAAAAAGTTAAAACCTTGATCTTCTCAAAAAGGATAGGCACGAGGGTGAAGCAAGCAGTGTATGCTTCTGTATCTTGGGTGAGGGAGAAGAGGCAGAGAGCAGCAGTGTGGCCCAGAGGAACGTGGCACGTGTAGTACCAGGGAGCAGGGAACCATCACACCCAAGGCTGGGCAGAGGAAAGTGATAGCACCTCTCCCTCTGTGAGTAGTGGAAAAGTATATGTGTGTATATACATATTATATATGAGGGATTGACTGAGTGAGACCAGGAGGAAAGGTTGGACAGGGACAGTGGAAAGACAACTATGAAGCCAGAAGCATTTCAGAAAACTCTAGAAAAAGTAAATGAGAGTGTTATGACATGAAAACAAAAGATGGCTTTTCTTTTCTTCTTTCTGTGGATGTAGAAATTTACTATCTTTCGAGGCCCACAGGATTCAAATGTCAGCCTGAGAAAATAGGATGGGTTAATTCTACTGCAGGTTTGGACCAGGCAGTGCTCACTAAGGCTAGCATTGGCATTACGGTCAGGTAGAGAAAAGGCTGCATAAATTGATTTCTTGGCTGATGTTACAAAACTTAGGTGAGAGGCTTATGTCAGTTGGGTTCACATGCAAGCTCACAGAGTTAAGGCTGGTAGGGTTATCTGGGGGCATCTGCTTCAACCCTACAGTCAAAGCAGGGCAAACTTAGAAGTTAACTTCAACTTCAAAGCTACGCCACGTTGCTCAAGGTCATATCCTGGGGGTACCTATCATACACAACATAGTTCACCTAGCTACATGGTTCAGTGAGGCACAGAAAAATAGGTGTTGAAAAAATTAGGGATTCTTCCTGCCACCAGAGTCTCTGGGGAGGACTAGTGCCAACAGACTATGTCTTAGAGTTCGTCGATGCTTCACAGGTAGGTTTGCATTAGGGCCTGGGAATCCCAGGGCTGCAAAACAAGTGTGGCAATGAGTTCTGCAAAATACACAGGCTTTGGTTGGGTCTGGGGCCACTGGTGCCATGCATGTTATCGTGAGTCGTGTAACGAATCTGGAACTGCTGTAAGTGACTTGCCTGCGCCATTGCCATGTCTCTTTGCTGAGAGGAGGAGCATTGTTCACTGGGATGACTGATTTGCTTTAGGGCTGGTTGCATTTCTTTGTTAGAGGATGAGATAGATAGGCAGATATAGGGTAGGGTTTAGAAATCATGGGCTGAAAAATTATTTTTGCCTTTTTTATGATCACTACACAACATGCTGTGCTACTACCAAGCTTAGAAATAACTCTGATCTATTGGCTTCATTTTATACCAGCCTTCATTCTTACCTGCAATCACTGCAGGCTTTCAGTCAGGATAAGGGAACCACTTCTCCCTCAGCCTTAAACAGAGTCCATCCGTCCCACTGCTGTTAGCTCACACATCAGTCTGACATGTTTAGTTGTTTCTTTCTGCCCGCAGAGGAAACTTTTCCCTGGATGGATTATCTAACACAAAGTTTAACCATTTGGTGTAGTTAAGGCCATAAATAAATAAAACACTGAATTGTCCATTGGGGCCTATCCCAGCCCAAATCCAGCAGATATTGTGGGAGAAAAGCTAAATTCATCACCTCATAGCCTGAACCAAAAGCCTAGCCTTCATCCTAGTCTACCAACTAACACTTAACCGTAGAACACCAACACATAGCTGCACAACCTCGAATTCCACTTCCAACTATACGTACGTATTACTATATCAGGTCATTTTCTCCCCAAAAATTCCAGTGTATGTTAATTCCAGAGCATAGCAACCTTCCACTTAGCCCTGATGGCCTCCCCAGAAACCACCAGGAAACCTGCTTGTCCACCTTCTGGAGCAGGCTCCACCCGAAAGTAGTCACAGCACCAAGCCTGTCAGAGTTCAAGGGACATGTGGACAATGCTCTTAGTCATATGGTTTAGTTTTAGGTAGTCCTGTGATGGGTCCCTTCCAACTAGAAGTATATTATTCTATTCCAAGAAAGCCACTAAGACAGTTAGGTCCAAGCATGTGACATACAAGGAAGAGCTGAGGAGGCTGGAGGAAAGAAGAAAAGGCTGTAACTGCTGTCCCTGGGGATGGGGTGGTCATAGAGATGACAAACCCAACTGCATCTCAAAGCTGCAGAATGAAAGGACAAGAAGTGATTCTGCATCAAGGGAAATACCAGCTTGACATAAGGACAACATTATTGAAATAGAGTGGCTATGTACTGGAACAGGGTGGCAAAATTGACTGCAGAGTCTTATTTTGGGCAAGACTTAGGGCAATATGCTCTGCTTTGGAGCTGGCCCTACTTTGAGCAGAAGGTAGGCCATCTTTTCTCATCTATACTGTTCTGCAATTGCCTTTTCAGTCCTAGAACAATTTCCAGCAATAACATTTACATCAGAGACCTGGGAAATGAATCATTTACTGTTTATCTGCATTGTACTCTGCCAAATTCTCCATACTAGGATCTAGACTGGTGCCTGAGGGTTGAAGAACTTGTATTTTATCTAGCAAAGTTATAGTTCATGGCACTACAGTTAAGACAGAGATAGAGTGGGATAAAGAACGTATTTTCTGCTCTTTATTACTGGATCTCTGGCTGTATCTATAATAGTAAACCAAACACACCCAGGATATGTGATGGACCATGTTGTTTAATTGTTATCACAGCCCCTGGCTGGGCATTGGGTAGAGTCTGCTGGCTCAGACACTACTGGCACATAGCTTGGGGCACAGCCCCCAAGAGCTGGGGGTGACATCTAGAGGTCCTCAAGGGTCAGAGTGAGGGCTGGTTCCTTTGGGATGCACGTTCTCACAGGTTGTGTGTCTGGCTTGAAGTGGAGGTCAGCTTAAAAACCAAGAATTAAGGTCCTGAGGAGAGTTGTGCACTGGCATCCCCGTGAGCCTCCTGTTGGCTGGTGTGCACTGTTGTGTATTTCTGTCACAAATGGTATTTCTGGGCAGGAAAGTGGCACTTCTGTGGGCACAGGACTTCAACCTAGCCCTTGAAGGTGTGAAAAATAAATCTAGCTTTTCAGTCCCCTCCTCACACCACATTGACATTTTAATCCTGGCCAAACCCAGAGACCTGTAGGATTAAAGACATGGTTTGGGGGGGAGGCATGAAATACTGAAATGCGAGATGAAACCTGGGCAAATGTCTTCTGGTTAGTGATAAGGTACATTTATTCCTGGATCCTACAAGAGTTATAATTCCTAGAACAAGGTCAGTGCCAATATAAAGGAATCCCCTATGTTTAATTCTGCAGGCACAGAGGTATTGCTGGACTGGGTTTAACTCTAGAACGGTCTGAGGGCAAGAGGTAGAAAAGTGCAGACCTGACATGTTATGTACAGGATCCTGCAAGAACCATGAAATTAAAATGAAGCCTGATGCTCACATGAACATGAGGATTGTAGTTATGTGAGAGTTAATTATTGTTCTGATAAGTTTGAGGTTAGTGCTAGGCTTGGAGATTGTGAAGGCAAAGAGTTTTGACATCTGCTGTTGGATCCCGTGAGATCCCAAGGAAGAAAATGAGACTGTCATGGGTATGGGTGAACGAGTGGTGGGTAGCACCTCTTCTAGCAAAAATAAAGCAGCAAAGCAGGGAGTTGCACAGAATAGCATGCTTCGGAATAGTGAGCAGCCAGGAGTGCAGCAAGGGCTGCAAAGCATAGAGCAGAGGGAAAGCTGGCTGGGTGCTCTCTGTGTCCTATCTTCTTCCTTAGGTCTGTCTGCTACCAGAATATAAAATACGACTAGAAAGGCAACGTCCTTTTCTAAGTTATATTTCCAGTTCCAAAAGTAATGGTATGCTTTTGAAGGGGGCCAGATATAAAGGGACTGACCTTTTTTCTTTGAACATTGGGCAGTATATTTGTGTCGCAGGGAAGTGTCCATATGCAACCTTGATAAAAGGATGAAATGGAAGCCTTCATATGGCACCCACTGTAATTTTCCTGACCACAGAGGGCAATGTTTAATATTCGTGCTTTGGATGTATTAAAAGATAAAATATGAATCAAATAGCATGACTGGAAGCTGATTTGTTTCAGAAGAAAGTAGAAGTTAAAACTTTTATGCATCTGCACATCAAAGTGTTATTACTAGCTAAGGTTTCTTTTTATAATTTAAGCCCATATCTGAATTGAATTTCAAGGGGCTGGTTGTGCAGTGTACTCCAATCTCCATATCAGTCAAATTTGATGAACACCCCAAAGCTCGGTGGCTGAGAAAGAAGAAAAAGCATGCCTAGGAACATCAAATGGGAGTGCAGGCCTGATATCTTTTGTCAGTAGAAAGATTGTTTTAATACCCTGTCGGTCACAGTAATAACCTTAAACAAATAGATCACTTGTATTTACTTTGTAATATCAGTGCTTTTACAAGATTGACTACCTAGTGGGATTGTCTGTACAAATTCCACAGTTGTCCCCAGGCAGCTCTGTGAAGAGGACATTTTAACTCCATATGCCACAGAAAGATGCCTTCAGTGACGCTCCATGAATTAATCATATCCCTGGGGGCGGTGGGAGGATAATGGCACAAAAACCCTGCCGGAGTGACTTGGAGAGCTCCAACGAGCTGTCACAGCACCTGGCCACTTTGTGCGGTGGGGAGCAGTTATATCAAATAGGCTGCTACCTGTGTGAGCAGATAGCTCTGAACCTTCCCGAGCTGCCGGGGAGAGGGAGAGAGAAGCCAGCTGAGACCACACGGTTTACATTACCATCAGCTTGGGCTCCCTGCTGCCTGGGGCCACAGGGGTTAGAAGAGAGGAAAGGCAGTAAACATTTATCTAGTGGATTACTCTTTTTTTATTATTTATTTTCCCTAATCCCCACCAGTGCTCTTGATTTACAGAGGCACTGTAAGGACGAGCTCTACATAGTCTTTGCTGATAAAATTGCTAAGCAGCGAGACGAATTTTTTGATGAACAAGTGGGGTTTTTTTCTTTATTGGCTATCAGTTGCTTCTTGCCATCTTCTAGGATCCTACCCTCAAACGTTGGTCATGCTCAGCCATTCCCATAAAAACACAGCACGCGTGCAGCGTGTACATCCCAGGAAGGTGTGGGGTAACTGCTTGTAATGAAAAGGTAAAACTATCACCAAGACTGCCTTATGTTTTCTATTTTTTGTTATTTCCAGCAGGCTGTGTCAGATCAGGTTTAATTTCCTTTCATCTTTTCTCAGCAACAGAAGTTTTGCTTTTATACGAACATAAATAAACCCCTTTCAGAGTAATGATGTGTGTATGGAGGGTGTGTTAATCTACAGGAGTGTGAAGTAGGTTTACATTCAGAGACAACACGTGCACCAGGATTATTTCCTCCCCATCACTCCCCCCCGCCCCGTGTGAGACCTTTTCCTCTTTTGTTTCCATTTGAGCAAGGTGCCAGTTCATTACTCTCAGACATTTAAAACACATCAAGTGAAAGTAATACACTGGGGGTTTTTTTTCCTCAGTGTTTTTCAGTTGGTCTGTTTCTACTGTATTTTAAACCTGGTTTTCCCTGTCAAGACATATTTTGCCTGGACAAATATGAGCACAGCTCTGGTTTTGTATTTCCTTGCACCTTGCTCTGAATTTAGCAAGATCCTGGCTACGGGGTCTGATCGACCTCTCCGACTGTGCCAAGGGACTCCCAGGAGACCTTTGGGAAAACTCCTGATTTATAGCCGTAGGAGAAAGCAGCAAATCAGACCACTGCTTAAAGCTTTAGACATGCTAGGCATGAATCATCTGACTACACAGACACTTGAATGGCCAGAAATGTAAGGCAGATCTGGAAGGATCCAAATACCACTCTACCCTAAACCTACGTCTTCTCCTTGTCCATATAAAGGGAGCTCTGATGTGACTATCCTGGATGCAGCCCTCTACCCTGAATGCATCTCCAGTCCAATGAATGAGTTTTCCTTCTTCCTTTTTCCCAGATTATCACTCTTGCCATTTACCTTCACGTGGGAAATTGTTATCTTTTAAAGACCTCATAGTTGGAACGTAGATTCCATTCTGTCCAAGGTGCAGCACCTTAGAGAGAAGTTCATCAAATGCTGTTGGCTGCTTATGGGGCTGATAACTCCAGCCAAGATATTATGGCTTGAATGGGGAGGGAAGACCTCCTTATTTTGATGCTGGTAGGCGAGAAGCTGGACATGAGCAGCCAGGGTGTGCTTGCAGCCCAGAAGGTCAATCCCAGCCTGGGCTGCAGCAAAAGAAGTGTGGCCAGCAGATGGAGAGAGGGGATCCTGCCCCTCTGCTCTGCTCTGGGCAGAC
>JANHGN010022932.1:92257-110324 GCA_024605025.1 Megaceryle maxima | reverse complement strand
GGGGGTGTTTTTGGTTTTTTGTTTACTTGTTTGGGGGAGTGGTTTTTGTGTTGTGTGGGGTTTTTTGTGGCTGTTTTGGTTTTTTTTTTTAATAAATATGGTAATGTTACCATTTTGTAGTCCTCTTGTACAATCACTGATGTATTTTGTTCAGTATTTGGTATGATGATATCTGTGCATGACTCTAAATGCCATCCAACCCATGAGCTTCTGTAAGTATTTGACTTACAAATTCAGCAGAGTTGTTGGGTTGGGGTTTTTTTTTGTTGTTGATGTTTGGTTGGTTTGGTTTTTCCCCTTTAAGTGAACAGGTGACTATACTACTCCATGAAATTCCCTTCTGTGCTGGGAACAGAGCTCCGTCACTCCTGGGTAACAAAGGGCTGTAGCACCACCTACCGAGGGCCCGAAGTTTTTCTGAGAAACCAAAAATTTCCCTGACTGAAAGAAGCATTAAATATTCTGACAGAATGATGCAGTTTGGAGAATTTCATTTCGGTGCTCTTACTAAACAATTGAAGTTTCACTTTTAACTGAGCTTTATTCTTTTAAGCTCTTTCCACTTAAAAATTATCTGAGTTTTGATTTGTTTGGTCAGTGAGGTGCTATTTTTTGTTTTAGGTACTTCTAACATCATCTGTAAATCTTAAACACATGTGGCAACTGTTCATATACAGGTTTGTATGAGTAAAAAAATGCAGGGGTGATGGAACACCAGGATCAGCATCCTCTTTTCTCACAGCTTCATCAGATTCTGTGGCATTTAATCTGCTAGCGGGAACTTTCCAAGGGTAGCATCTGCTTTGTAAGCCCTATGAAGGAAGAGAACTCTAGAGCCATTAGCAGGCAGGCAAGTGTATAAAGCCTGGGAACTTCCCAAAACTCTGCAAAGGGACCACAGTTTGTCCAGAAGAACATCCTTCTGCTTGTAGCATCAAGTATCAGAAGGTGCTATGACAGTATTGTAAGCCAGAAGACATTTGAAAATATTGGGTACCTAGTCTGAGATAGGATAGATGGCAGTTACGTGACAGTAACAAACCAACCCAAAGTGAGAGGATTTTCAGATGTGTGAGGTGACTGTATCCCAAAGTACTGGGACAGGTGAAACCTACTGAGACGAACTGGCTTCAGAAAGACTTCAGAATGATCTGGCAGTGCAAGTGTACTGAGTATATGCCAAAAAGACTTGAGGAAAGGAAGAGACCTAACCAGATGTTAAATTCTGCAAGATTTGGGAGCAGAGGTTGCTAAGCGAAGGTGAAAGACTATCCTGCTAAGAGGAAGCTACATGTGCATTTTCTGTTGAATGTCCTGAATCACTTAGTTTAGGACTAATACAGATGTCCAATATTTGCTGACTCGTGCCTTTCAGTATGCAGAAGGCAGGCCACACTTCTAGTTAGTTCAAGCCAAAGGAATTAAAGCTCAGGTTGCTGCAAACATGGCTTGTTTGATATACACTCTTCTTATGCCAGTTAATGCCTGTTAATGTCACACCTTTTAAACTGCATATAGACAAAGCCTAAGTGTCTGTAGGAATCCAGAGAGTAATCCTATTCAAGTTGCTCTCTTAAGGTTTTGACTGAAGACTGTTTGAAGGTTTGGTGAAAAGACCCAAATTAACATCATCTGGAACAGGCCCCTTGTAGCCAACAGAGCTTCCTGTCTGCTTGGCTGTGTGAAACACCTACTTCTATACAACACTACCTTATCATTTTGTTTGCTTATTTTACATAGTTCACATTTTGCCTTGCTTTTGTGAACCATGAAAGTGGTGAGAAAGGCAGGCCTGTTCCTTAAGCGTTAGTTTGCTTTCTGAGGTCCACATTTCCACTGGAGAATGTTTAAGGGTCTGCAAGCAGTGGGTGTAGTAAGACAGATTTTCTATTGCATCCTACTTTGGTTCTCACTGCCCAGAGCATTGATCTTCACTCAGATTGGGAAAAAAATATGCTGAAAGGGATTTGCTTAGTTTTCTGAATCACAGGATAATTCCTTTCCCTTACCAGGTACACAGGCAGGAAATTTCAGAGGAAAGGGAAAGCTATTTAAGGTGACAATGGGGGAAAAAGGAAAAAAAAAAAAAAAAAAGAGTTCTTGACTGTTGCATACTACTAGGCTTGTTTTAATAGCTGTAGGAAAGGAGTGAACAGAGCAGTCAGGTGCTTGGGACTTGAAATATGTAGGCACATTTTTTTCACCTCAGTTGTCAAAGGTGAAAACACTGAGAAATTACTAGTAACGTATTACTGACATGATTGGTTTTGTTTAAATATTTTTATAGATAATTTATTGACTCCAAACTGAGAAAAGCGAGAAACATTTAAAAAAGCAAAACAGACACCATGAAACAACAAAAACCCTCAACAACATTCTGCCACTTTCTCGAAGAGATCAAAGATAACTTTTCAGTGTCACTATTTTCTGTTTCCCTTCTGGCACTGCTGTGAAGGAGGAGTTAGTTTTCCACTTTATAATCATGAACTTCTTGGAAATAAATTCAGTCTATTAAAATATTGGTCTATTAACCTATTAAAACATACTTGTTTTCCACACATTGCAGAACTCTTATTAAATGCCACTAAGGTAGTTTTACATAAAACATTCTTTCCGTCCTTCCATGTATTTTGGATTATAAGCGAGGATTATTTTTCTGCTGTCTAATCTCATGGAGGTGCTAGTTGAGCACATTTTGTCCCCTTGTTTTTTTTAAAGATGTAGTTCTATGAAGCTACACTTTCAGTGTTCACTGGAGGTAGAGATAAACAGAAGCAAGTATCTGTAAGAATCTTAATTTTCCTCCATGTAGCCAGTGAGATGTTTTTACATTAAGATCTTATTCTTGAATGCAATTAATTTTTCATTCTTATAACTAGCAACAGTAAAAGATACCTTTCCTATGACAAAGACAACAAAGATCATATTCTTTATAAAAGGAAGAAAACCCCAAACCAACAAAAAACCAAACACACACCACTCCCTGAGCATCGAAACCTTTTGTACTGTTGTGGTTTTTCTCAATTTCATTTTAAATATGCACTTGTCCTAAGCAAGCCTATTCTCAGAAACTGTGGGCAAAACCCAGTCTTGCTTTGAAAGCAAATCTAGTCAAGCTTTTGCTTGGCTTTGAATATATTATACTGATACTTGAGCCTATGGACCAGTTCTGCAAACTGCATCTGAGGGTGTAACTTTCATCCTATTTATGATTCCTCAGTGTAGGGAAGATTAATACATGGAAACATGGCTGAAGAAATTGGGATGTAGGTTAGCAATTAAGAGCTTCATTGAAATAAAAAAAGCAAAAAGTATAACAACTCATCAGCTGGTCACAAGGAACAAATGTAGGAAATGGTTATTGTGGGCACTCAGACAAGCCCTACAAATTTAGCTACTTCATCCTCCTAGAGATTACTAACGTCACAGCAACTGTGTAAATTACCCATCCCAAATCATAATTTGGCATGTGAGCTGGTGCTTCACAGAACAGGTACCGTGGATTCTGAACAGCAATGGCCAAGATGCCTGCCCAAATGCCCTTTCTGCTGACTTCTCTAAAGACAGAAAGAAAGAATGAGTGACAATGCCTTAGGCTACCACAAATCTTTGCTGAGGGAACATAAGCCAAACTGCCAGCTTCCCTTAGAAGAATATGGTCACAGTAGCAACCAGTGAATCCTAACTGCTTTGTAAAATGCAAAAACATAATCTTCAGTATTTTGGTTTATGGAGTTGTTTCTCTTGTCTGTCTTAAATTCTCCAAAGCAATTCCATTCAGTTAAATGTCAGGAAAATGACAGTGATTATTAACAAAAGCCACTCATTCACAGAGTAGACATGCTGAAACCATGACAAGTAAGACTCCTGGGCCAGGAGTCACTTTATTTTTGTTTCTCTACACAATGCTTTGTGCAAAAGGGTTTCTGAGCAGAGAGCCCATAAGCACTAAGAATTAAGTAAATTCTGTCCTTCATTTGAAGGCCTGAATCAAACCCAAATGAAACTGAAAGTAATCTCTCTGCAGATCTTACTGGAGGTAGGCCAGGTTGTTTGAAGTGTAGCTATGTAAAATTTTTAATTTTATGTGGGTTATGTGTGAATAAAAAGTTTTTAAGCTAGAACTGCTTTGAAATGGCTTTTGTAATGAATATTAGGTCTTCAGCCAGGGGAGCAAATGCAAATGAATCTCATCTCCAGCTGCAGATGAGTTGAAATGTGGAGTCCCTAACCCTACACGCACGCTTTGAACACTTTTTTTTATTTCTGCTGACAGCCTTTTAGCAGCATCCCCTCAGGAGGCTTATATTATAAAGTGTAATCTATCTTGTTTGGTGAGTTCCAGGATATTTAAAGAAAAAGTGCTGAAAGAAGCAGGCTGCTGTATGCCGTGTCCTGAATCAATTTCTGAGTCCTATGTGCTTGTTTACTAGTGAAGCCCTGCTTATCCTTATTTTAGGATTGAGGTTAAGTATCCTACGTGTTAGAATGTAGATATTTCCTTTATTTACCTAGTGGTTCCATGGTCTGCCTCCTCCCTTTGCTGCCTACTCCCTGTAGTCGTGAGCCACCCTTCTCTATTCCCACTTTCTCAAAGAACAAACCCACTCAAATCAGCTCCAACTCAAGTGGTTCCCTGCTGGGACGTCTGTCTGATTTCCTGCTTTCCCAGCTCCACAGCATACCTGGCTACAGAAAAGCACTTGGGTTTTTGATCACTGAGCACTTTTTTGTCCTTATATGCTTTCTGTTAACTTGGAAAGGGCGTCTGGGAGAGCTGTTGTTTAAGCAAATACAGCCTAGTGAGTGGTGACTCAGTAATTTGTATTGTCTGGTGTCTCCTGACTTGCATTAGAAATGGAAGAACAATAGCACAGTCTGACTCCCTGGGGACACTGTGGGTTTGGTTTTTGTTTTGTTTTTAATAAAACCAAGAACATTTGTTGGTGATCAGAATGTCTTGGGGTATTACACTGAGATCATGTATTTTAGCTGAACTTTAGTAGGTCTTCTAACTGGAAGCACTGCACACAAAAAATAATTGTTCTGTGCAAAAAGAACATTTCTTATGTCTGCATTTTGTATGTGATCTCGTGTTCTGAAGTGCATTGTGAATGTAACTCAAAATATACAGTAAAGGACTGTGTAGAAAGATATAACCTCAAATAAGCTGAGTAAGAGAATTTTCCTTAAGAGAAAATTTTATGAAAGGGAAAATAAAATACCTCCAAGCATCTATCTTGAAAGCAATGCAAATGTTAGACTACATTTCATTTTTTGCATGTCCTAGCCATCCCTTTCACTAGAAATAAAAATTGATCCAAATGTCTTCTGCAGTTAAAAAAATAGCGTTTCAACCACCTGCAATAGCTACCCTCCTCACTTAGCCTTCTTGTAGCCCATTGCAAAGGTCTGTATTTCAATGTGTTGTAGAGGGGAATTGATCTCCTTACTGTTTTTTACCTTTTTCTTTCTACATTCATATGACATTTCCTGTGAGACTGTGAATCCTCCTATCTGTGCACACCATAAAACAAATATTGGAATTGTAGGTCATTTTAAAGAAAGCCTGTCGAAGAAAAATGCTTTAATTAACATTTACTTTTATTTGCAAAGGAACCTTGAAGATCCTTTATATCAGAATATAGGTCACAGCTCCCAAAGAATACCAATGATGTACTGTAAAGCATGCTATTGATATATTAGTATCAGACTCACAGACATATTAAATCTGCATGATTGTGAAGCGCTAATTATTTCTATTAATTTCGATTACAGTGATGTGTAGTGACTACAGTGGAGGTCTGAGCTTGCTGTAGAGGGTGGGGATGCACAGAAGAGACAGTCCTTGCCAAGCAGCAGTCACAATCCGAGCAGGTAAGAAGTGGGCTCTGGGCAGCATTCCTGTCCTGGTTGTAGAGGGGGAGCGGAAACACAGGCGCTGTGCCTTGCCCAAGGTCACTCTGAACCCTGTTGCAAGGCTTGACCTGGAAACCCAGGAGTCTTCAGCCAGTGTACTGGTAAGGAAACAGTACTAGAGTGTCTCGATTGTTTTTGTAGCGATAATAATTGGCAGGTCATTAGAAGCAATATGAAACGAACAGGCAGGGCTGAATGAAAACCTGAAGTGTCCCCAGGGTGCAGCTTTCCCTGCTGCTGTGTAGTCGGGGAGGCCACTGCTTCAGCCGGGCTGTACTGGGAGCAGGCTCTGCTGGAGTATTGCTCGTGCACACCCATTTGCTCTTTCTGCACACAGAGTGTGGAGTATGGGGAAGTCCATGGAAGGAGCCCCTAATTCCTCCCCCGTTGCCTGCATGGAAGCAGAGACACCGAGGGGATTTTTTTCCTGTGTTTGTATTGAAGACCTGAAGCTGTGGAGGTTTCTTCCTCAGATGTTGGAGATAGAAAGGGGAAAAGTAATGAAAATCTGCTAGAGACTGAAAATAATAGAATTCCTCATATTCTCCCTATCTTCTTTAACCCCCTGGAGCATATGAATTCATTGGCAAGATAAGCCAGATACTTTATCCACTTGGCCATGCAATCTTGGTTTGTATCCAGGGGACTTTACAGGTGTAAAATTAACCACAGGAGAGCTCTTCTATTGTTCACTGACTGCAGTGCAAACATATGGAGGACTACAAGTGAAAAATAATTAAAACATTATTTGAGTACATGCGGTCCTCTCATTTTATATGTATAACACATGTAAATCAATCCTCTTTTTTTTTTTTTTCATTCTCTTAATACAGAAAGTGCAAGTTTGTTGTTCAAAAGACAGTTTTCTCTGTGAAATTGTACTTTTTGGAGATAATTTGCCTGTGCTGAGAGCACAGTGGTGTCCAGAAATGCATACAAAAAGAAAGGTTTTATTGCTTGGCATGAGCAACAGAATACCTTGGAATGATCCTGTGAAAATACTATGGCAGACTTGACTAACTTGGCTGCCAATGCCTTTCAATAGCATACCTCTTAAAAAAATAAACCTGGATTTAACTGATACTAAAAGGTCATGGTCCATCAGCTACACTGAAATGTTTTTAAACCTGTCCCAATACACAGCCACTCAATAAACCAGGGGGACTACTTCTGAGATTTTTCTTCTATCTGGTAACAGAAAGTATATTTTAAAGTTCACCTAGACACATGCTTACTCAGCATACTGGAGTGGTTCCAAATCAAGTGGCTTTTTAATTAAAAAAAAAAAAAAAAACCAAACAACTACCTAATTATATCTTTTTTCTCAAGAGACAGGAACAGCTGCAAAAGTGCCATTCTGATTTCTCTGATAAATAGCCTGCATTTTATTTACTTATTAAGACCATTTAGCACTCCTGAAAGGTGCCACTTTGAGAGCTGTAGAGCATTCAATTAATTTTTAAATTTTTTTTTTTTTTTTTTTTTTTTTTTTTTTTTAAGTTGCCAGAACAACTGTGGCACAGGCAGGTGTGTTACTGGCTTCCCCACTGTGCCTGGCAATCTCAAAAAACAGAGAGAGAGGTTCACTCAGATTTCTCCCTCAAGTGGAAAGGGTGGCAGAGTCATTGAAACTTGGGTGGGATCAAAGGGAGGAGGAAACAAGGAGTAATAAATACAGCAATGTGCAGGGAGGAGAGTGTGGATGGACAGAGATG
Source organism: Megaceryle maxima (assembly GCA_024605025.1). Classification (NCBI taxonomy): domain Eukaryota; kingdom Metazoa; phylum Chordata; class Aves; order Coraciiformes; family Cerylidae; genus Megaceryle; species Megaceryle maxima. Next base: position 102,690 of record JANHGN010022932.1, on the reverse strand, counting down.
AAGTGAGGCATGACTGAGGAAGGTAAGGATGTTCCTCCAAAGAGGGAAAGGACCAAACAGCATCTAGATGCAAACAATGATATAACAGATCTACCCCCACCTACCACTAATCTCAGTGTTCATCTCAAATCTTTTCCACCTGAATAAAAGCAAATCATGCTTTACTTTCAGACAGCACTGATTGAGAATCTAGAATATCATGTTGCTGTTAAAACAGATTAATATGCGTATCTATCATTGTATTTGTGTGCATAGTGACTGAGGATTTCTGCCTCAGTGTTTGCCATCATAAATTATGTGCAACTGCTCCAAGCTATTAGTAATCTGTTATTGCTGGGGGGGGGCATGCGTTTTATGGCAATTACATCTTCAAATATGGTATATGTTATATTCTATTTAGTTCTTATTTTTTCTAAAGCAGCAAACAAAAAGAAACTTACAATACAAACCACTGCCTGGTTGCAAATATGAAATCCATTAGGTCAATTAGTAGCAGAAGAGGGAACTTTTGGGTCCGTATTTGGGATCATTATCAAATCTGCTTCTTACATTTATTGCAGTCAGCTTAATCTAATGCCCTGCCCCCAGTGTGTGAGTGACCGCATGTGTGTATGTGCGCAGCCACAGAGAACGTATATCTATTACTTGCCTATAGAAATACAACTGGTTAGCATTATTTCAATGGCATGCAGGCACAGACAACCAGGCATGTATAGAACTTCATGTAGGGAAGTTCTTTTTAAGCACTGGATTTAGAGATTGACCTCTCAAAACTGTTCCTTTGGCCTGACTCCCTACCATGAACATCAACATGAGCAGGTTTACTGCTCAGCTGTAGCTGAATACTGATTTGCAGCAGTTTACAGATCTTCTATAACCTGGATTTCATTTACACTACAGCCCTGGAGAGAGGATGATGGGTTATGTGAGCTGAAGCCCAGGAAAAGGTCAGGCTGGTACAGCTGCACAGAGCCTGAGCCAGTGCCAGCACAATGCCTTGGTGGAGACCAGGTATGTTAAAGCAAATGTAGGTCCACAGCACCATTCAGCTGTATATACCCCTGACCATACAGCTGTATCCCTGAGTATGTTACAGACAGCACAGACCTGGCACTAAACTTTGCCCTCTGTCAGCTACGTCAGTCTGGTCATCTTGGCTTTTGTGCAGAGAATGAAACCCCCATTCTTTTCGGGCCTCTTGGTTTGGATCAGGACAGGACTTCCCAGGTTTCTGTCGTGGGCGTCTGTGCCCCCTTCCTCTGCTTAGGGCAGCTTCTGGAGGGAATCACTGAATTGCTTCATTTTCCACTTCCATTGTCTGCGGTGGGGGGAGATGGCAAAATATCTTGGAGACAGTAATGCTAGAGATGATCTCAGCGTGCAAGTGGAAAACAGGCAGCAGCAGCAGGCAGGAGGAAAAGGAGGGCTAGGCAGCCCTGTCCCAGCCCTAGAACAGGAGCAGAGCATCAGGGTGTAAGGGCAGGAAAAAAAAGCAAGTCTTGCACCATCCCTCCCTGGCTTTAAGAGGCCAGTGCAGAGTTCAAGGCTTCTTCACAATGAAGCAGCTGGGCAACACCTGCAGGCAGTTTACTTAAGTCCTTACTGGATTATTTTGGGAATCTGACTGGGTGCCAGGCTGGCTGCTTCTGAGGAATTAAATACTTAAAGACAAAATGTTCAAGTGTTTTGGCTAAGCTACGTGTGCTGGCAAGAGGAAAAACAAAACAAAAAAAAACACACACACAGAAAAGAAAAGAAAACCACCAGGGAAAAAAAAAAAAAAAGAAAAAAAAAAGAAAAACAAAAAAAACCCCCAACAAAACAAAGCAAAGTGTGCAGTCAACAACAGCCCAGCTAGACTGGAATGTAGAGCTCTTAAAAAGGAGAGAGGCCCAAAGCCTGGATGGGGCAGTGAACCGAATCTGCTTCTGCCTGGGCATCCCTGCCAGGCCCGCCTGCCATCTGCCTTACCCTCAGCTCAGGCATCCACCCACCTGGCTCCTGCGAACAGCACTGCTGGGCGACTGGCAGGCACAAAAACATCAGGCATGTGCTCTTCATGAAACCCTACTAGTGATTTCAGTGGATGGAGAAAATGGGGGTGATTGAGATCATGCCCCACCTCCTAAATGGGGAATTACCCCTCTTAGAGCCTGGGTAGCACACTTTGATAGTACAAAAGAAGCCACCCCGGTTACTACCAAGCAACAGGATGAATGACCAGGCTACAGGTGCCAGGTAACACCAGCCAAAATTAAAGCTTCTTATGTTGTCAGGACAAGACACTAGTGAGCAGGGCTGGTCAGACTTTAACAGGCCATCTGGCAGGTTTTAAAAGACATTGTGGATGGGGAGTGCTCACTTTTAACATTGTCAGAAGAGGATCATTTACCATCCTTGAGAGAACTGGGTTGGAAGAAATGTAAAGACAAGGACCTGGACACATGCAGCTGAGACAGGGAAGGATACAGCAGTAAGGGACTGACAGGGACGCCACAGTGCCCAGTCTGCAGGACAGAGGAACAGCTGGTTAAAACAATCCTTCCAGACGAGGGTCTGCTTTGCCCAGGGGCCCATTTACTGGCAAAGGGAAGTCCAGCCCTTCTTACCATGATCTGGAAGGGAACAATACAGAAAGTGAAAAGAAACCGTATGGACTCAGATCAGGTGTTACATCAGCCACTGAAGAACTCATCAAGGTGTCTATAAACATGGGAGGAAATAAGGTCAGAGGAACCACTGCCTGCCTCCCACCTCAAGAGCCTTTGAGGGCAAAAAAAGGCAGCATGTATCTGGGCATATTTACACATGGCTTTGCTTTATATGCTTTTCTTGGATCTTATGAAACCCAAACAAACAAAAGCTCCCCATGGTGGTGTGGTAACATAGGAATGTCCCCTCACGCATCTCTTGTGGCTATGTGAATTCTGCCATCACTTGTAGCTCTACAGGAGAATGAAGAGTTCAGAGTAAACCTGGGGTTCCCCTGTCATAGTGTTACACACAGAGAGTGAGCAAATTAGGAACTACAGGATATAGACTGTGTGTTGGTCCTGTCTGAAAGTGCTGCTACTCTACCTAGATCAGACAGACAAAGTGCCGTACAAGGGAGTGGGATTTACACAAGGAAGGTGTGTATTCCTTTTGTGTGTTCCTTTTAAAGTGTGTTGGAGGAGGGAGCTGTTGCTAAGTGAATGTCTGCTTTGAAGAGAAAAAATACTTGCCAACCTTAAGGTCTCACTGACCTGTAGTGAGAAATACTGTGACTGTACAAGCCTGTGTTGGACTGCAGTGGGTTTCTGCACTTCATGCTAAGCCCATGCCTTACAGGTCCAGTAACTGCTACCATGAGCCATAAAAGCAGTCCTGAAAATAGCAGCTACCTTCTCTTCAGGGATGTAAATCCTCTGGGACCCAAAGCTCAATGGCAGTAGATAGGGATTTCTGCCTAGAGACCTTTATTGTGATAACCCATTAAGTCACAACATCTGCTGCTGGCTGGGGGCGTGCTCAGCTGTGAAGCTCTTGGGGACCCAGGGAAGCCATAGGGCTTACCCATGGCCACATGGACCACAGCCACACAGGAAAAGATGATGTCCCAGTTCAGTCCTGGCACCTCCAGTACCAACTGTGCTATGCAGCACAGCAGCCATTTCAATGACCTTCTCCTTCTCATGCCATGATTAGAAATGTTGCCATCCAGGGCTGTGAAAGGGCTAGGTTCACATAGCTGAGCAGAAAGCACCATTAAAATCTCAGCCTGGCTGCTTCAAAATCCTGCCTCCAGCAAGCTTTGCTTTGTTTGCTCCTCTTGGGAGCCATGCTGCTTGTGCCTGACTCAGATAGACAGATTCTCCATCCCCTGAAAACAGATTTAGAGGCAGGAGCTGCTGTGTGCTCCCTCCCTGTTCCCACTTGCTAGCTTATGGCAAGCTGTCCCAGAGCCCCATGATTATGCTGCCTCCCTCACAGCCCTGCAGTGCCTTTCTACTCTATAATGTACAGCGTGCATCCATGGAGGCATACCAACAAGCTCTGACCTATTTCCTTATCACCCTCAGATCTGTGGATAGGAAGGGTTTCCTCTTTTTCTCCTGCTGACCCTCAAATTGATGTTTTTTCATGGCATTGCTGGTGTTTGTTTTTTTGAAATGGAAGAGGGAGCTTCCTCTTTCCTATCCGTTTGTTGGTTTCTAAGCCTTTTGTGCTTTATTTTAGCCCAGGAGGACAAGGCCACTAGAGCATTCTCTCATCTGTTATGCCTCTCTTCAGCAGTGTCATTTTGAGAGAAAACACCTCCTGTTAAAATGAAAGAAGAAGCTGGGAAAGAATGCAGGCAGTTAAATACAATGTCTTGAGTTTTACCATGTGTTCCTCAAGCCGAGATGCCTGCCATAACCCTTCCTGAAACATGGCTTTCCCTCCAGGCCCACCAGCAAAGTTAAGGCCCTTCTTCCCTATTACATATGGGAATGTCACAGCCCGAGGAGCACAAGCCCCCCAGCATGGAAAGCCTTTATTGTTGCACTCGCAGATAGGGACAGAGCAATTAATCAGAACATGTTTCATCATCTTTCTGTTTCTGTTACCAAGCCCCGTTAATGTAATTGCCAAAGAACAACTGCAAGCTTTTCAGTGAGCTTCTGTGCTATTCATTCAGTCTTAACAGGATTTAAATGTCTTTTTCTCATGCCAGCATAGGGAAGACTATGTGTGTGTTGGTCTTGGGAGAAAGATGGTGACACCAGCAGTGGGTGTAGGAAACATGACAGTAACAGGGCCAGCAATGGATGTGTTGGAAACACATCTTTCACTCTGCACTTCCAGCAAACACAGTTTAGAAAAGAAGTTTCTGACCAGCGCAGTTTGCACAGACATGGTTAGAAATTCAAGACATCTGGTCCCTTCTAGGCATATATCAGATGGATACATCAGACATGATCCCAGGCCTTCAAACAAACAGAAGAACTTTCTCTGGCCCTGGCTTGAGCTTTTAGTGGGCAAATCACCAGGGGAGCCTACTTCTCTCCTGCTTAGTTCCTGTGAAAGTCTGTGCTGCTGAAAGCATGAGCATTATTTGTTTGGGTGCTAAGAAGTCTCATACTGACCTAGGCACCATGCACTTGAAAATGTGGGCCCTCAGTACTGAGTAGATCACCTGCGATGTGCTTGGATTGGATGCAGAGTATGCAGTTACCTTTCTTGATCAAAGGAGGATTTCCCTTAAGCTTGATCTTGAAATCTGCCGTTGTGAGCCTGCTTTAGCCACCCATGCACTCTTCGACAGTCAGCAAAATGTGTTCAGATTTAATGTCAACAGCTCTTGGCGCAACACTCCTTTGGAGCAAAGCTAAGCAATGGGAAGAAAAGGCAAAAATCTGCTCAGTTGTGATGATTCGTGTCCTGTCCTTTAGCAGTTCAGCAGAGCACAAAATACCCATCTCTTCAATGAGGGAAGAAGGTAATGAAGCAGTTGCAGGAGCAGGAAATCAAGCTGGAATGAGGACTCTAGATCAGTTGTTAGTGCACTTTGAAAATAATGCAATGAACCACTAAATCACACCTACCATCACACTCCTCCCCCTGCCAAGTCTCCCTTATCTTAAAACTTGAAGCCACATCTCTTCTCTTCAAAATTAGCCCCAGAGTTTAGCTCCTGATTTCACAATACACTTTCCTATTTCACATTTGTGTTTCTTGGTTGTACCAGACTGAATAGTTGGGTTGCTATTTCTGCTGCAACTTTATTAAAGTGCTCCTCAATACACAGAAAAATCCTGTGTTTCAGAAGCTAGGAAAAAAGCCCAAAACAACATTGACAGGTGATGAGTTTTCTGAGAAAAATGAGGAGAATAGAAAGCATCTACAATGATAAAGTTCTTCTGAGACCTGACTGTGCAAAGGTATGCAGAAGATCTGTTGTGTCTCCTATGGGCTGACACTTGGACTCTTTGTCAGTGACACCAAATTCCTCCTCTAAGTCACTATAGTCAGTGACTACAAAATACTAATTTAGTTGCTCTTGCTCTGTGTAAACTCATTTTTTCCATCAAACTGTCAATGAGTTGGCACGCCTTGCCTTTTTCCTCCATCTTAAGACAAGACAATGAAGCCACAGAGCATACAATAGTGGTTTTTTTCCTGTGGGGAGACATTGTTTCCCAAGGAACGAGTGCTTTGTTTAGGAGTAGCTTTATTAAAGCAGAGGAGATTGTGCAGATTAACCCCACCTCTTGCCATTTTTTGGGGCAGCATACCCAGGGTCCTGCAATGGGAGAGTGGAGTTGGGATCCCTTTTCACCTAAGAGGTACATAAGAACATAACTCCCACACCCTTCCTCAAATACTGCATCAGACCAAAGGTTTATGTAGTCCAAGACCTAATCTTCCACAGTGGCCAGAAGAAAAGACTTAGGAAGACTATTCTGAAAAAGGCTACTGCAGCATGACCCGTGTCCTAGCACACCTTTTCAGTCTCCACTGGCCAGGTATTGCAAGACTTGCTAAGCCAGATGTTTGTGTTTGTGATTCAGTTTACTAGACTACTGATAGACTCTCTCCTGGGAACTTTTCTAATCCCTTTTTCAGTTGCTTTGAGCCATTTATGGCAATGAGTTGCACAGCTGTAATTGCACACAGCATGAAACCAGCTTCTTCTCTGTGTTGATTTTCCAATCTACTGCCTGTCTGTTTCATGGGGTGCCTCCTAACTCTTGTGGTAAGGGAACAAAATTTGCCCCCTGCCCACCTTCCCCATGATATCTGTGGTTATATAGCCCTCAGGCAGAAATTGCCTCTCTCATCTCTGTTACCACTGTAGGGGAACAGAAAAGTTGAAAAGTCTTTGTGTCTTTAGTCTTTCTTCAAGCTGAGAGGTCCCATGCCTTTGATCACCCACTTCAACCTTCTCTCTACCTTCTCTAATTCTTCTGTATCGATTTTGGAAAAGACTGACCAGGACTGTATAAGGTAACCATGATGTATATGCACTGTTGATTTCTGCACCAGCACTGCTTACTTTTTTCCTTCTGAACATGTACAGCACAATAACAATGGTAATTATTCCACCCTGCCTTAGCAATGTGTATTTCTCAGGCTGCTGAAAGCTAAACTTCAGAGATAAGTGGGTAGTCTGTTCTCCAGTGCCCATGCACTCACTGAGGTCATTCATGGAAGCTGGTCCCAGAAGAAGAAGTGTCAAGTTTCTGATGTTGGTAAACAGTCCATGGACAAATAAATTGTCCTTATAAGTCGCCGAGGAGGTGATCAGATGGCTGTGATTCTGTGAGCTACAATGCAGCTTGGCACCAAAAGCGTCATCAAAAACCAGAGGAACAGTTCATTGCCTGGCCATAGCTCAGAGGATCTCCAGGATTTACACAATGTTTTCAAAAGCTAAAAAACTCTGACCTTTCTCAGGAGGGTGCTTGAAATTCCATGAAGAAATTTTAAATATTTCAGTTAAATTTAGCCTGGATCCAACTCAGTAAAACATTAAGCATTAAACATCTGCTAAACATGGAGGACTACTAAGAATGGTAAAAATGTGTAATCTCATTTCTATTTAGGTCTTTATTCATTGTGGCAATTAAATATGTGCATTGGTGCTCTGGTGCTTTAGGATCTAAGTACCTGCATACAATTAAATGCTGTGCTAAACTGAGTCCCAAAGCCAACACTGCTCTACAAGATTTTAACCTATACTTCTGTCTGCCATGCACCTCCGCTTAGTGCAGAGAATATTTATTACTTTAACATCTTTTTCTGTGAAGAGGGATTTACTCTAAAATATGTCCCACATGCTATTTTAATAATTCCAGCTTGCAGAATGATTTTGTGATAGGAATAACTAATAAGGTTTTATATATACACATATTAAAAAAAATATATGGTTAATCTCTCAATTAACCACTTCAGAACTGTTCTAGGCAGCAGCATGTTTGCAGCTTTGGCTACATAGAAATCAAAGCATTATAGGGCAATATGTATAGTAAACTAATCAGAGTTTCAGATTGGTTTACCTAGAGAGAGAGATAGGTCTATCTATATCTATATCTATATCTATATCTACATCTATATCTATATGTAATCTATATCTATATATCTAATATATATATAGTTGATTTATTATAAAGAACAGCTGAAAAACAGAATAGAAACAATTTAAATCTTATATAATCCAATCCCTTGCACTTTGAGCTATAAGCATATATGACCATTAAGATCTACAAGAGCACAACGGCTCCAAATGCTGCTGTTCATGTTGGTGCCCCCAGATATTCCTGGTTTCTTTTCAGCTCACATTGTGAGCTTTTTTAGCCAGGAATGCTTCTTTCAACAGTGGCATCTACACTATACTGAATATTGGAGCATACTGCCACCCATTCTCCTTACATCCAGTTGAACTGCTGGAGGAACAGAGGTGCCAGGAAGACCCAGGACATGCCCACAGCCACACAGTAAATCAATGGCCCAGCTGTTTTAAAAAAGTGAATAATTTTACTGTCTTTTTGCTTTAACAACATTATTGCAAGGCATCCTTTGTACACATTAGACTATTTCTCCTTTTTCAGAAGAAATGAATCTTCACAGATACCACTTACACTTCCACTCCCATGCTTGATCATTACCTTTCCTGATGGAAAAAGAAAATTGATATTGCTAGTGATTTTTTTTTGTCCTTGCTCTGTGAAGTCAGTGGACAGAATAAGCTAAATAAATGAACAAACAAAAATACTTAAATTGCTGTCAGTGTTGTCTACTGTACATCCCCATCTTCACTCTCACTTGGCAGACCTGGTGTTAACTCTCTTCAGAAGCTTTTTTTCTCCAAGACCTGCCACTTTTTCAGATTGACCTACATTGTAATTTCATTGAAAGATTTCATGACATCTGCTTATGCCTTGTAACTACTCCATCATTTGCTTCTAAAATTTTAGCCTCTGATTTTGCTCAATTTCTTGGGTTACTTTTTTTATTCCTTCCAGAGTAGATTTTGACAAAATTCATCAAACACAATCAGAAATTTTGTTCAGCTGCAGTATATGCATGTGAACTTGTGGTGTGACCCACTTTGAGTTGCTCCTTCACAGGACCATCCCTGCTTACCATTGTATTCACTCAGTGGTAAGGTCATCTTTGCTTTGTCCTTGATTGTGTCCTCACCAACTTAGTCCCAAAGACAGTAAGAAACAGGTGAAATTTGAACTGGAATTTTCACTTGAAAGAATGTAGTGAGGAGGTATTGTTATTCCGAGCTGCCTGGTCATTTCTATTTTGGGTTACAGTTAGTGAACCCTCTACTTGTTAACACAGGCAGTGTTGCTTGCCACACGAGCTCTCAAAAAAGTGCTCACACAATGTGCTTTTTCTCACATGACATCCCACATTTCTAGCCTCTCACCGTCTTCCATGGGAATATATGAATAAATCCAATTACAAAAAATTTCACTCCTTTTTACTCCCACTCTGTTCACCAGATGTGCAAACTCATCCTCAGCTTCGGTTGCCAGCTGGGCTTCCTTTTCTTGTTTATTGAGACTTAGCCTCTATAATGTAGATTCCCTCAGGACCAGATCCTGTGTTCACTTAGATCCCTACAGCCCATGGTCCTTAGCGTGCGTTTACACTCACGTGGTGGGTAGGTGTGGAGCTGGGAATATGTCCCTGCCCGTGGGTCTCAGCATGTCCATGGTGATGCATAAAGTGGACTGGAGCTGGTCACCCTTCCTGGCAGTTGGGAGTACTTGGCATAGCTAGCAAAAATTAGCACAACTGAGATCATATACATTGCCATTAATCATCATGAGCCTTAAATAAAAGCAACACTGCTGGCAGCTCTGATTAAGAGCTTTCCATTGATCATAAAAGCCTAATGCTAAAATGAATTGTTTAATGTTGAAGGATTGAGATAACAGCCAAATAATTTGATTTATCACAAAACCAAGACATAAGAAAAAAGAAAATATTTCAAAATAAGAAAGCTACAGTCTCTGTGGCAGGCCCAGAGCTAATTTCAGGCAGAATAGGAAAGCACCCCAGCCTACATGGCTGAGTCTGCATTGCAGTACAGGGTGGTCACAGCCCCTTGACGGGTGCATTGGTGAACAGTAATGTGGAAGAAGGAGGCTTGAGATGCTTTAGCTTTGCACAAAAAGCCTATTCCTCCCCTTTGTGCATGTGCATGTGTGTGCTTTCACATGCCCCCACTATAATAGATACACATTTTTATACAAAGCAAGAAAATTAATACAAACATTTCACACAGAGTATCTTCTCAGCAAGTTTGCTGATGACACAAAACTGGGAGGATTGGCAGATACACCTGAAGGCTGAAGTGCAGCCATCCAGCAAGATTTGGACAGACTGGAGAGCTGGGCAGAGCAGAACCTAATGAGGTTTAACAAGGATAAGTGCAGAGTCCTGCATCTGGG
>JANHGN010022932.1:59961-89046 GCA_024605025.1 Megaceryle maxima | reverse complement strand
AAGGAAGGAAGGAAGGAAGGAAGGAAGGAAGGAAGGAAGGAAGGAAGGAAGGAAGGAAGGAAGGAAGGAAGGAAAATTTGAAAAAATCATAAGAAAGAAAAAGAAAGAAAATGTGGACCAAATGAAACAAGCTGAAAACCCCTATTGTTTGTGACCTACATTTTAGGGAAGGAGAGGACTGGCACTTGAGGATATGCTGATGCTGTTTTGTGACCATGCATGATGGCCAGACTTCTCAAAAGTGACTAATGATTTTGGGTGCCTCAGTTCCCAGTGACTGAACTGAGCCAGGCTTGCAGACACCTGTGTGCACAGAGTGACCCGATGAGCCGCAGGTGCCACGCACGCAGTCGTGCTCCTCTCTGGACAGTCTCAGTTCACTGACACACTGGGTCAATGGGCCTCTGCAGCAGCTGTGGGGCAGTGATGTCCTTCTTTCCTCTCCCTCTGCACACCAAGCTGGCCTTGGTCTAGACCACTGTCCCCCTGGAATAACCCAGCCTTCACTGTGAAGGGGCAGCAGGTTGGACTCACACCCACTCAGCCCAGCAGTTTCCCCCACCTGCAGGAGCTGTGGCTGCCCCTTGGCCTCCCCCTGAAGTGCTGATACCCCCCTGTCAGTAATTGGACATCATTTTTTTGTTTAAAAATAAAGCCAGCAGCAGGTTCCTATAGCAGCCATCACCTCCCACAGGGCCCCCATCTCACCAGTTGCCATGCAAAGGGGCCTGCAGGGCTGGCTCATACCCTGCAGCTCCTCCCCCAAATTACCAAGGACCACCTGAAATTATTGTTAATAAGGACAGGGGTAGCAGCAGTGCTTGCATCCCTCGCCTCACACAGGTGGGCCTTGTGCCCACACTAGGCTCTGGGTCCTGGTGCAGTGGCAGCCACCCTTTGTGGCCATAGGAGCTGCCCTGCCACCCAACCCAAAGGGTTTCCCCAAGGCTTCTCTCCCCACACCCCGCCATAGATATAGTTCCCCTGCACACCAAAATGCAGCTGCTTTTTTCTCACCTGGAAATTTCTACAAAAAGCTGTTTCTAGCGGTGCTTGCCTGGGGTACGGAGCCACAGAGGGGTGCCCGTGCACCCAGCCTGCACCAGCTTCCTTGCTTCAAGCCACACGCAGCTGCAAAGCTGCAGTGATCAGGGTTCACAGGACAGGGATGGTGGAGAATTTCATTCCCCCTCCCTGGAAAGCTGATGAACTTGAGCCAACACAGCTCAGCAAAACCCACCCCCTGGCCACTCGCCATCTTCCCCTGATGAATGAGCTGCCACACACTCAAAAGGTGAGAAGGCCCAGCCTTGACTGTGTCTCGCAAACCTCGACAAAATGGGTGGTAAAACCCGTGAGATAGAGTTTTCTTTTTTCTTTCTTGGACTCCCTGCCGCTGTTCAGCATGCCCAAGCGGGTTGGGGCTGCGAGGACAGGGCTGTGGCAGGGCCAGGAAGAGCCCCGAGCCTTACGGGGTGGGAAGGAGGGCGGACGTCAGGCTGAAGCATTCAAACAAACACTGTGCTTTTCCTTGAGTGACATCAGGCCACCTTTTCTGCTCTAATTGTAGTAAAAATAAATACAGCTAGAATGTGTGGGCATGGTTTGGAAAAGGATTAAGGGGACATTTTAACATTGGTCTCACTGAAGTGGAAATGATTTCTGATAGCCAGCTGGAAGCTGGCAAAGGCACTAGGCTGAAGTTGAGAGTTCGTGCAGCTGGGGTTTCATAATACAAAATTGCTAGTCTTTCATTTATTACTTGAGTCAGATCCTAAAATCTTATTTATATGATTAGTCCCTCTGGGCCATATCCTTATTTCACTTACACCAGACTGACTCAGAGGAGGGGATGTCTATGAGGCAAAGCCTCCTCATTAAAAAGTCCCTTTAGAATGGGAAAATAAAATCCAGCTATGGTAATGTCCTCTAGCCTGCAGCCAGGAGGCATGGACCAACACTGAAATAAGCTACACACCAGGCAACTCTCTTCAGCAGAACTAGCACAGCCCTCCAGAGCTCTCCACTAGCTCCTTCTTCAGATGAGGGTTTAGCTCAAGTACTTGGTACTAATCATCCGGGTCATTAATTTTTGGTGTCCAATTTACCTCAAAACCTGCTTCCCTCTCCACACTGAGCAACATATCAGCCATTATTAGGGAAGCTATAAGTGCAGAAGTGTCTGGTTCAATAGCCTGGCTCCTTCATTTGAACCCACAGCCAGGTGCCCAGGTGCTACTTTGCTGCCTGACACTTATTTGGAGTAAGCCAATCCCAAACAGTCTGGAACAAAACCTGGGTAACATACTGGGGTACTGCCATACAGGCTGTGTGAACAAGAACATAACGGGTCTGACCCTGCTACGCAGTCCTCCAGTGCTACCCCAGCAGACCTGGCATCTTACACCTTCCCTCAGGACATATCCACATCTCCACTTCTCACATCCCTTTGGAGCCAGGATACCAAACAACTGCTCTGGCAGGAGGTCTGCAACACCTCTCTCGTTGATTTGTGCGCTTCAGACCGTCCCTCACCCCTCCAGCAATGCCAGTAATGATGATGAACAGGCCAATGTGTTGCATAGTGTGGATTCAGCCATTTTACTGCAGATAGAGCCAGACTCGAGCAGCATGGGCAGAAGATGCTCAATCATGCTTGGCCTGGAGACCAGGAGCCACTGGCAGGGTAAGTGTCCTTAACAGTGCAGTGTCAGCCTCATTATGGATTGGGAGAGAGGATATATACCAGGTGGGACCCTGGGCATGGAAGAGCCCTCCAAGAGCTGAATGACAGGCAGAGGGAGGGGAGGCACATCTACTCTGAGTGTTAGCCTGGTACAGAGATGTCTGAGGTCATGGAGACCTGAGCTAATCCATCCATATGATGAAGCACAGGTTTGCTAAGACAGCAGATGAGCCACTCCTAGCCCAGGGATGGTGGGAAGGCAATTACTCCAAGCTTGAATCTGGAGCTGAAGGAGTCCAGCATAAGTGCCCCTGGATGTGCCCCTCCGTGTATCTAATCCTGTCCCTATGTATCTCTCACACAGACAGTTTGTAGATTCTTGCACCTGGTGGAGTAGACTGCCATATTTTGACTCCCAAGCCATCACCTTTATCAGAGGCCTTCTGCAATAACTGTGGAATAAAAAGGCAGGGGAGAAAAGGCAGGAGGTGGAAGGCAAAAAGGAAGCAAGTGGCCAGGATCTCTGGCACACTACATGAACTCAGATGAAGGGTGCATGGTTTCTGGACTGTGCTCATGCTGTATAAATATCCCCAACAAATCAGAATGATGCTGGAGCAAGAACCTGCAGAATTGAGGCTGTAGAGGCATGTACAGTGCACTTATTCAGGGATGTGAGAGGCTCCAAGATCCAGGGCAGAAATTCCCCAGCAGAAACGTTATGCTGGGGGGAATCCACCAATTACTCCTGTTAGCACCTGCAAGCATACTTTTTAACAAAGCAGCATTCTCTCACTCTATGGAAATGCACAGAACATCCCGCCAGGCTAATTAAATAGCAACCCCTCCCTTACAAATAAGGGCGCTGCAGTGGGTGCGTGTGAGCTCAGTCCCTGTGCACAAAGAACAACAATTCCCAGGTCAGATTCCAACAGGGAAACAAAAACTTCCAGCAATGGGGATCTGCTCTGCGCCTGATGCCACAGCTCAGCTCACTCGGCAAAGCAAGCCCTCCTCTGCCTCCCACCCAGCCGGAGCAGCTGTGCCGCATGCTGCTCCCACCAAGCCTGCCCAGACTTCATGGGAGCAGGCAAGCTCTGCTGGCTTCTTGGCTCAGCTTCCCAGGCCCTGCCTAATTGATGGCCAAGGTGCACGTAACGCCATGTGCCATGGAGCGGTTATGTTTGTCAACCTGGAGGGCTTTGTGCAAGTTCTATAAAACACAGGCAAAGTATGTCCAGCACAGCATGATGTGGTGTGCAGCGCAGTGATGTCGTCTGCACCTGGACACCTCTGGGACCTGTTACCGTTGCCCAGGGTGGGATAAAAAGTACTTTGTTTCTTGACTGCATTTTTGAAAACTGAGAAGACTGCTCAGGGATTTCTGAAGCTTGAATTGATTAGCAGTTAATGATGTGTGTCCTGAAGAAAAAGTAAGATTAAATATTGTGCTCATATTGAGCAGGGCATTTTAAGCTTGAGATTTACAGTTACTTTTTTGGTATTTCATGAAGTGTTTAGGTCTGCCCAACTGTTGGTTACAGAGCCGCTCAGTATTTTTAACACTCATTTTATGCAGATATAACTTAAACAACCAATGATATATTAAAGTATATAACCGTATGCATTATAACTGCTTGCTAACTCTCTATTGCAAAACAGACACCCAATGGGATGGGAGTCACTTCTTCAGCAACTCACAGATCTGTGCTCGAGAGCTATTGTCTCATCCCAGGGCCATCCCAGTCCCAGCACCAACTGCCTTGCAGCTCAGGCACTGCACTGTCCAGCCTGGGAAACGCGCTGTGGCAAAGCTCATCCTCTTTGCTTGTCACCTCAGTCCTCACCACTGTCCTCTCAGATGGAGCTGCCTTACACTCACTTTTGAAGCACTGTACAGCCCTGCCCTTTCCCATGTGTTGTATTTCTGAGTTATGCTGCCCACTGGTAGCCTCCTCCCTTTGGGCATGTCCCAACTTAGCTGCCTGGATGTCACCCCTGCACCGTCTCTGTTCACGGCCCCTAGGATGTGATGCAACTTTCCTGGAGGAAGATACCATGCTCTTATTACTTACTGTTTTGATGCCTCCCTTCCTGAAGATATCTCCTGTCACGTTTCCTCCAGGCAATCCCATCCATACATATATTGATTTAAAAGAAAGGTGCAGAAGCAGGAGATGGTGTTTCCTAATCTCTTAGGAGAGAAACAAATCATGCCTTCTCTCCCTTCCTAGAGGTTTGTCTCTATAACGAGAGGAAGGTGTGCTTATAAAGATGCACAAGAGCAACAAAGATGCAGGAAAACAGGCTTCAGGCCTCACTGACAAGCTGTGGGAGGGCAAATGGTTTGCTGAACCATACACCATCCTTTCGCTCCTCTTGTTACCTGGCCTAAATAGATTCCATGAGGCATGTATCAGCCCAGGCTTGCCACATTCATAACTTCATTTTCCACGGAGACACACTGCAAAATCAACACCTAACACCTCATGCCTAGCAGATGGTGACAATACAGTGTATAAAATGAGGACACTACATTTTTTTCCCTCACCTGGGGCAATTTCCCTTATACTGTACCAGTTGTGCAAGAGTATTTGCCAACATACAAAATGCAACTGAACAGGCTGAGCTAACAAAAGCTTCAGGTCCTGTGTGGCTATTAAGAGTTTCCAATTAATTGCACACTCCACTGATAAATTCACACAGCCACATTTGGATAGGTATCTTGTTAAAGGCAACCTTCTACCCCAGAGAAACCTTAGGAAAAAAATTTATAGTGCAAGCCTGTGGTATACTTTACAATATACAAAAAGCACCTCTCAGGCTAAAAACAGGCTAAAGCTATTACTGTCTGAAAGAAATAAAGGAACACATCTCTCAAAAGTTCTGAATCTTCATCTGCAAAGCCCTTAGTAATTAAAACATATAAATTGATAAAATTTGTACTTCCCATTTGCAACACACACAGACATGAAAAGCAGAGTAACCAACTTTGCTCAGTAAATCGTCTGTGTTATTACAGATTTTGTTACCAGGATAGCTGTGAAAACTCTCCAACTTTCTCTCCCCCTCTCTCACTTTCCAAATGCAAAGCTGAATTTCTATCTTACAAGAGGTACTGTAGCTCACATTATAAATTGGCTCTTCTCCCTGGCCCGACTGAGCCCACTCTGTGTGGCCAGGAAGATTAGCAGAAGTCATCTTAAGTGACATTTCTCAGAGGAAACAGGATGTATTGTATGTGTGTGAGCCTTCCGAGGCAGCTTAGCAGAAGCACAGCAGCGCTGCTGGCAGGGATACTAGCACTCCTAATAGGTATGGCACATCTTCCAAAAGCATTCAAAATACTCGTGGCTGCATCTCTTTCTTTTTTTTTTTTTTTTCCCTCAAGGAGAAAACACCAATGAAAAACTATAAAATAATACTTTATTTTCACTATCATCCTCTCAAAGGAAATGTGACTTAGACTAGAGTTATCTGCTAATTTGGGAGAGAAATGTCGGTTTAATGCATTGTAAAACAATCATTTGGATTGCATTTTAGTATTAGTTTTCCGTAAAAGTCTAAAGGCCATGCTCCTACTTACTGCAGAGCTATATCTGGTGTATATCCAGATTCACAAATAGCTAAAGAATAAAAATTCTTTCTCTGGCAGCTGGAACAAAGTGTCTTAAGCAAAATCATATGTTTGAATCTATATCCAGACATGGGTCTTACTAGTACAGGTCTGGAAATTTCTCCTACAGTCAGAGGTACATTGCAAGCATGTATTTTAAAGAGGGCACTGGGCTTAATATGGATTGCTTTGTCCCTGTAGAAAAAATTATACATATTCACAAACACAACCCTTGGATCATTCTGACAATAAAGTTCGAATCTTAGAAGCATAAATTCACATGGCTAATTTGATTTGGCTTTCTAGAAGCCTGCTTCTTCAGGCAGACCTTCTTACCTCTAGAGCTGGGGACGGGGCACTTCTTCCAACACCAAACTGTTGTACACCAGAGCTTGAAAAGCATTTTGAAAGCGAAAGAAAGTGGTATCGCTTCAAATGCTATCATAAACTCCCTTTCTTTTGGATTAAAAAATGTTTCATGACTTAGTACTGCTTTACCATCAACATGTTTATTGGCTGAGAGTTTTACCCAATATTTTAATGGAATATCAAAATTGTGGGTTCTTTCTACACGATGATTCTTTGTGTTGCACAAACTTCATGGGTCATGTGGTAAGATTATTTTTTTTTCAGGTTGGATGAATAAAATCTTATATAAGAAAAAAACAAACACCACTAGTGAATGAGGTGCTACTGGCACAAACACTTGGAGGACTACTTATTCATTCTTAAAATTCATGCCACTTTCCCACACAAGGGTTGTCACATACTTGGCAGTGGTCCAAACAGCATAAAACATAATCTAGGAATAAAAGCAACTGAATGCAGGTCCTTTAGCTGCAAAACATCTACAGATCAGATTCCAAAAAAATATATTTTCAGCCATTTCTATTAACAGTGTTTGCTGTAAACCAAAACCTACTTACACAGATGGCTGTGGTTTAGTCCTTCTGGAATTATTATATTTTTTTTAACCCTTAACTCCTTCATTTTATCTTCTTTTGTGGGTTTGAGTAAGACCATCAGTGTTATTTTCATAGAGCTGCTTGTGTTCTAATTAAGCAATAAGCAGCAGAACCCATCCTGGGGATTAGGAGTGACTTGGAGTGTTGACGCAAAGCTGAGAGCCATTAGCAACACCTGGCCATTAATTCCCCAGGAGATGCTAGTGCCAAACTCATCAGGGTTGTTTCTAACAATCCTTGCTGCTTTTTTAATGGGGGAAAATAAATTTTTGACTTTTGGAAAATACCAGAGCACAGGCAAGATTACAACAGTTTACCATTCAGGAGATGACGAGAATAAAGAGAATATGAATGGATACAACAGTGTCTATAGGAAAAAAAAATCTTATTTCTCAACCCACACCCACATTCCCACAGCAAGTAGATATTTGAAACACAAATCTGAGAGAAAAGGTGGGAGATATTTTCAGAGCTACCAACTTCCAATAAACTGAATTTCATTCAACAAACCAAGCCAGCTTCCAAATGGCACACTTGCTGTTTATCAGTTTTTAAACCACTCTCATTACTGTTTCTTGATAACCATATAGAGAAATTATATGAAAAGCTTATCCAATTAACATATTTATGCTTTACTTGGCAGAGAGGGAATGGTGAATGTACCAAGCACTTTTATATTCTGTCTGGAAATATATTAACCATTCCCATCCCTCCCCTCCTCTCCTCCATGCTATTACAGCACCTTCATACCAGAGCACCTTGGCAGAACCGCTTCTGGGAGAACACTTCCACTAAATTCTTACAGGATATTAATGGACATTCATATATAGTATTGCCATATGAATGTTTCAATGACCTAGATAAATGTGCATAATTTCCTTTGTGTGTAATGGGCATGAGTGTTTAATTATGACAAGTTGTGACTTTTGTAGTTTATCTCAGCCCCCCCAGGGAGCTCTTGAAAATGAAATTTCCTATTCCCTGGTATGCGGCGAGTGCAATTTTACAACAACCCTATACTAGGATATAGGGTTGCTTCCTCTTTCTACCTCCACTTAGCATATACAGAGAAGTACAAACACTGAAACTGGATTTTGTGTGTGCTGGTGGGTTATTACAGATAGCAGAAGGTTACAAATGAAAAGAAAGATTTAATAGGAAATGGGCTGCAAGACAGCAATCAGGATGATTTTTTTTTTTTATAAGTCACTTAAATTACTGACCACACATTAATTCTGAGGTTAACTCTGTTGGTTAAACTAAGCACTATTAATCAATGAAGCTGTTAATCAAATTCCTGGGAGCACAGGACAGAGTAAATTGGACAGGCAGATAATCTCTTGGGCTGAGGAAAGATGCAGAAAAGTTTGTGTCCCCCTCAGAAGAAATGAGATAACTAGTTTGCGTACTGTCTACAAATGATGTCTGTCTGCAACAGCATTAAACCCTGCTATGCCTTAGGATTTGGGGGTCTTTCTACCCACCTCTTTCCACCAAATGCGTACTTTTGCCCCACGCTCGAACTCTCTCTCTCTCAAATACACACATGCAGGGGAGGATGGAAAAGGCTCGAGACTGAGAGGTTTCAAATGGAGGATTGATGGCCAGCAATTGTGAAGCCAAATCACTCTCTGTACTTGTTTTGCACTACACGATTTCCTGCTGTTGTTTCTAGTTACAGTAGATAATAAAAACTGTTACAAAACCCTCTTAACAAGAAAACAAAACACAGATGGCATGTTGAATGTAAAGCATCTGGGGATGGCAGTCGGCTCTGGCCTCAAAAAGCTATTTTGTTCCATCCCAGTTTTCTTGAGAAAGTGGGAAAGGGATGGCAGGAAATGCTGTGCGATTTGCTGGAGCAAACTTTGCCGGCTACCAAGAAACTCACCCTATGCTGGGAAGTAACTGGGTCTGCAGGGGGATCATGGCTTTCAGGAAAGCTTAGGACTAATGCATAGTGTTGTTATCCTCTTATCTCTTGAGGCCTTGGCTGGGACAGCCATTTCTAAGATGCTCATTCCTTAGATTGCTAGCTAATTATTTGAGGACCTTCATGGATAATTCTAAAAGAAAGAAAATGTGGTTATTATTTGTGCTATAGATTTTGAAACTGAAATAATAGTCACAGCTTAAAGAACAAATGATGTCTTACAGAAAACTTTTTAAAACATCCCTTTGAGAAGTATTTGTGTCTTGCATCATATTTTAAGGCTTTCTCCTCCTTTCTTCTTTGGTAATACAGATAGCAAACTAAATCTGGAAATCAATTACACAGCGTATGTTTGGCATAACTTCACTGACCTCTTTTGTGTTTGTTAGCCTGTCTTTAGAGCCCAGCGCCACAGAGATCAGCGAGGCTCAGTTTCAATGCAGAGGTCTCCTCAATGAATGCATTCATCTACTCCCGCGGGCCAGCCTGGAGGAGTGCTACCTGCTGGGGGAATATTACCCATTTGTTTGTGATGGTAATGACAGATAACAAAACGGCTATGCCCCCATCCTTGTTGGCGAGAGAAAAGCAATGGCCCGTATCTCGGGGAAGATTTACGCCAGGATGCTTTGGTCTTATTCCCTGGTGTGAGCTGATGCAGGCTGCGCGGGTTGCCGCGATTTATGCTGACTGCTGAGGCCGCCTTTTCCAGAGGACATGAATTTCACTGAGCAGGACAGCAGCTTCCACATTTGCTGTGTTGGGTGTCTTCAGGCCTCCAGGGTCTGGGCAGAAACTGTTTACCGGCAATAGGTATCAGCATCTCCATTTGGCCACATATTTAGGTGGGTCTTTCTGTCTCTTTTCTGCCATGGGGGCTACCAGAATTGGTGGTGGTCCAGAGTGTGCTCAGCTAAAGCAACATGATACAGAGTGGACTGAAATCCAGGGGACAAACAAGAGGCTCAACATCACATATTTCTTTGTTCCTGCTGGCAGCAGCTCTTCCTCTCTCACCAGAATTATCCTGAATGCACTGCCATGCAGCTTGCCATGCGACAGGGGGACAACCTGATGACAAACAGATTGAATGCAAGTCACAGGCATGGCTTTGAAGTGATTTTGAAGCTGACATGGTTTTTGCTTGACTAGTTTGTATATGGAAGATTCACGGCAATGCACTGGGTGTAGCAGAAGAGTGAGAAGGTTTCATGTTTTGCTGAGGACAGCTGGCATTTGACTGGATTTGTGTGTCTGGTACAGCATCAGGCTAGAGTTCACAGTTATTCTGAAGATGGGGGTGTTATGTTAACCAGCTACCTTACTCGTTACTTCCCAGTGACCCCAAAATATCAAAGTTCAGTGCAGGTGCTCTTGGTCATAGAGCATGTTTTAGACCCTGTAGTTTGAGCATCATCTGTAGTTTTTGAGGAGCAGAAAGGATGTTTCTCAGCAGACAAAACATTTGTGAGCCTGGAGTCACAAAGGAAGCCCAGGTGATCAATGTTTGCATGCAGGGGCTTTAATGGCATATGCAGCCAAGCAGAAAGGTTAGTCTGCATCTGCTCTGGGAGTTGTTTTGGGAAGTGGGGTGAGTGCAGCTCAGTTGGTGATGAGCTAGGAAAGAGGAGGGGGAGGTTCTGGTCTTTCTTCAGCAAGGCAAACCTGGGTAAGAAATGGTCACCAGAGAGTCTAGAGCTTGTCCATGCAGTCATCAGGTGCATGCCAGCACAGGGCTTTCTTACAAGCAGTGGAGACCCTAGGCACTGCTGTGATGCACAGAGCAGCCTTCCCTGGGACATGTGGCAAATCCACTCTTCTTGTGCCTTTGGTAGAAAGTTTCTCTGTGTGCTTTAACATCAGCTAAGTGATGTTGCACGGGTAGTGAAGTGTATCTGGCGTCAGACCTGCTGGATCCTGGTGGAAGGCCTTTACAGCATGGGAGCCCAAAGACCTGTCCTTCTGGGCACAGACATCTTACACTCTGCAGCACCAGTGCACCAGAGGGCAAGGCCAGAATGTCTTTGTGGAGGTTAGCAATAAAGATGAAAGGTGTGCTTGGCCTCAGACACAGCTCTCAAGTACAGGTGCAGATGACTGCAGATATGCCACCTGACTCATGTGGAGGATAAAGGTTTGAACCTGAGTCTCTGATATGCCATTGCTTCATCCTTACCCTTCAGATTCCTTTTCTTTACCTCCTCTGACTGTCATTCAGGACCTTTTCTTTCTGCCAGTGCTGCCTCAACTCTGAGAAACATTTCAGACACAGCTTCATTGAAGCTGGATGTGCAGTTTGCAGTGCTTCAGTTGGTCTGATAGAAAAGGTGGAGGCTGTTGGAGAATTCCAAAACATTATGAGGGAACACAGACCCGTGGCATTTACTCTTCCTGAGGCCAGCCAGTGGCTTAAAGACTAACCCGTCCCTCAGGAGGCAGATAATACTTTCCCCTCCTCCTCATCTGCTTCTCCAGGCTGCCAAGCACCTGGCCTGTTCCTGGGAATTACCCAGTGCCATTAGACGCATCATCAGCTCTGTTTCCTATATACTGATCTCAAAGGCCTAGATCATAAAATTATAGTACTTACATGAAAAACACAAAGGTTGGCATGACGACAAAGCACTACATTTAGTACTGTAGACTAGACATATATATATGTGCGTCTGTATATATATATGTAAACACAACCAGACCTAATGTTTTGTGGTGTGTTTTTTCAGCAGTCTACCCACAAAATCGGAGATGGCAGATGGTTGGTCTCTCAGCAGGAAAAGAATTAGGATTATTTGGGTACCGTAGTTGTTCCCTGACACATATTCAGTACAATTTAATGCTAATTTTGATGGCCCTTTAAACCGGGGTACTTTTTTATGAATGCAGGGTTCATTCCTGACTTTGCTTTTAAAAGCTCTGTGTGTGTGTGTGTGTGTTTGATGAGGATAGCAGCATAGGCTAAGGAAGAAAATTATAGTGTGTGAACATGCATTACCCTCCCAGCAGGGAAATGACTTGCCCCTGAGGGTCATGTCAGCCTTAGGCATTTAGAGAGCGAGATACCTGGAATTTTGCAGTGGGGGTGCTACAGAGACCAGGAGGGATAACTAGAAGGGGATTGATGGCTAGACATGGGCCAGGAAGCAGACAGCTGAGGACTAGCACTAGGCAGACCCCTCTGCTTCAAGGTGGGTTGTAGCATGTGCAAGGACACCCTTCCTCCCCCATTTTCAGAAGGCTGCAATTGCCTCTGTAAGGAGTTATCAGTTCAAGCACTCTGAGTATTTTGCTGGGGACTACGTTTTACTTAATTGAGCGGAAAATAAAAATTACATGGATGTGGAGGGTTTATAACAATACAGAGATAGGGGAGATGTGCTTCATAAAAAATAAAAGCCAGAAGTCCCATTGCTACATCCAATACTCAGGGTCTAAAATACTGGCATCCATTGCGATGGTTGCAACTAAACATGTCAGCATGACTTTGAAGATCTGTTTGATTCCTTTATAAAGTATTTAAGCCAATTCTGGCTTGTAGCTAATTCCTTTTCCCTGAATTGCTGCTCAGATAATAGGAAGCAAAAAAAAAATAAGCAAAGAAAGCACAACAGGTTCTGTGGTACAGATGCACTGTATTTTCCCTCCGAGATGACTGGACTAGGGGTCTGATGTGCTTCTCTGAATAGTGGCATTTGAATTGCAAAGCTGTAGGGCCTATTTGGCAGCAAGACTGTGCACTTCACAGAATTGTGGAACAGTGGAGGTTTGACAGCACTTCTGGAGCTTGTCTAGCCCAATCTTCTTGTTGAAATGGCTCTTTTGATACTAGGTGCATATGCCTCACCTTGCAGGGCTTGGAGGTCTAGCAGCAATACATGAGCTGAGAGGGAGAAAAGAAAGACACATCCCCCCTCCAATTTGCAAAATACATTTATTTTTCTCTCTTTCTGTCAGAAGGATGAGAAGCAGACAGAGCCCATTTTGTAACCTGAAAAACTTATTATGTCCTAAAGATTCCTCTAAGGGTGAAATTCTAGCCATTCCTTAAAATATTGTAAACTGTACATATTCCTAATGAACTGTATGCAGTGAATTGCATTCAGTGAATGAAAGAGCAGCACAGCACTGCACTCAAGACAGGGGGCAGAACTGTATCTCTGCTCGAGTCTTTATACAGACACTGCCTCATTTTTTCAAGTCTTCCCTCAATAATAACGTCCTACATAAGTGGCTCTTTAAGGTATTGCTACAGCTATTCTCAAGTAATAACCATGCATTGTACGTTGCCTGTCTATGAGAGCTGACATTAGGGAAAGATCACCCTGACCATTGATGGTGTGGCTCTGCAAAGAGGCTGCATTGACATTGCAGAGAGGCTCAGAGTGCTTGAATGCCTGACTTTGTGACTTCCAACTAAACGTGCTGGTGCTGCAATAAGAGGGCTCTGAATTTTTTGTATTTTAACTACCTTATCTGTTTGAATGCAAAATATACCTTTCATCACATCCTTTTGCACTCAGACCGTCATGATCCATTTGCCACTGTGTGCATCCAGGTGGCTTTCACAGGTCAGATTTCTCCCGCTGATTTTTTTTCAGTACAAAGATGTCACTGTTTACTTTAGGCACTAAGAGTGCTTAACTGGGATATTATTTTCTGCTGAAAGTTTTACTTTCCTAGTCATGGTTGAGTGGCTTTCACAGACACATCCTCAGCCACTGCATTGTGGCTCAGCAGCTTGGTAGTTACCTCCATCCTTCCAAAATATGCAGCCTGCTGTGGTTGCTCATGGAGACTTCATGATCCTCTGAGATGCCCACAGACCCGCCCCATCTGAAGCACTGCAGCAGATGAGGGACAACCTCTTCTGGCACGTAGCTCAAGCTCCTCACTGCACATTCTTTAGTATCACAGGGCCCAGTGATTGCTACCAAGTTGTGTCTCCACTTCAAAACCTGTGAGGTTTGCTTATGTTTGGCGTGGGGATCTCGGCAGCTCTGCCTCTCTTTAGGAAGACCCACTGGCTGAAAGCTGGCGGGGAGTGTGTCTGAGGAAAGGGTGTTTGGTCTAGTTGTGTCCTCCTGTTCCATTAAGTAGTTACTGAAATGTATGATGCATTCAGCTTTTTTCATATTACACTCCATAATTGTATTAATAAAAGGTATTTACCCTTCATTATTTTCATTCTCCAGAGAATTGCTGAAGACAGGATATAATTAATCCAGATGCTCATATGAATCCAGGGAGGTTGTGTGCAGCAACCACTGTCTTTACTAAAAGTAATTGCACACATTCACCACAATCCAACCTCTGTGGCATTTTAAGAGAAGTATGTCTAATTCATGAAAGGGAAGAATTGGTTATTATCTGTATTATCTGTAGCACTCTGGCTTAATTAAGAGTGTTAAAAAAAGATAAAAGGTAGGAGAGAAAGGCAGGAAGATGAAATGATTTGCCCAAGGTCACAGAATAAAGACTAGCACCTGGGTCTTTACTGTCCCAGTCAGTGTCCAGCCCATTAGATCAGATGGCTTCCCAAATCACCGTTCCTGAAGATCAAATACCTTGAACATCCATGTAAGCCTTTTAAGGAGAAAAACAAAAATGTCTCGGCATAGTCTGATAAAATTACAGCAATGTGCAAGGCATCACTGGAATTCATTAAACCCAATATTTATTGATAAGCAATATTAAAAATGAAACATCCATGCTTTAAACCAGTCAAGGCAATGAAAGCTTCCACCTTGCTTCAATTTGGAACTCATATTTTTGTAAAACTAATCAACTGGATCATGCTCCTAATTTAGAGCACTGATACTTTCAGCTACATTTCTGAGCTAGGAACAGGCTTTCTAGGATTCACAGCTTCTGAAATAAAAATAATTGCTTTCTGAGGAATGTAAAGTGCTAAGGAAGTAACCACTTACCAACCTATTCATCCGGGAGCAGCTTAAGGAGCAGCTTTACATCTCCTGGCATCTGCAAGATAAAAAAAGATACAGTTCATTAGCAGACAACAACGTTAACACTCAGGTTACAGCTGAAAGGAAAAAGCAAACTTCTTGGGTGTTTCAGTAAAGAGGGCAGTATGAGCATCAACCCTTCTGCTCAGCTCTTGTTCAGACAAGTCCCTTGGTGTGCTCAACCCACCCTCACAGTCCTCCAGGAGGCCTCTGCCCACTGAAGCAGACCAGTGCCTCTGCCTCTCCTCCCTGACCCCTACCCCCATGGGGGATGCTGAGAAGGGCTGCTGGAAAGATTAGACCTGGGTCTGTGGTCATCTCCTATGTCACCCTGAAGCAACAGGGTAAAGGGAGCAATTGAGGGATGGAGCACCAGTCCTGATGGCAGTAACCTCTAAAATATATAAACAAGCAAACCTCTATCTGCCAAATTAGAAAGGCAACAGCTAACATAGTGCTTGCATTAAAAGATCAGTGCTGTTCTCAAGCATCTCCAGGGAAATTCAGATGATTGTTTTCCAACATGAGAGCTTCTGTTAGAAAATGTTGATTTGCTTAAAAAAAAATATTTAGAGGTGAAATCTCCCAGTTCTGAGATGGAATCTTTGCCTCAGCCATGGGGAGATTCAGAATATCAAAAAGCTCAGTTCAGGGCAATGGCCTGTGAGACTGAGATAATTTCTACCTGGTACAATGGAGTGAGCCAAATCCAGCATGCCTGTAGAGACAGTAAGTGTGATTTCATTTGAAATTGTGACATAGACCTGATATTTAAATCACATTTGCAATCAATGGCAATCCAGGGCTTTGTACAGTTGCCTAACCATGGATGGCTAAGGCCATTTGAGATATCATAGGTTATCTGAGACATCCATGTGAGACTGACAGATGTGGGAACACATCTGTGGGCAACCTGTGTTCTTCTGGACTACCATCTGGGGTCCTGTTGTCCCTATGGCATCTCAGCTGATAATAAACACTAATGTTTAGATAAGTGGAGCCTTTTTCTGCCTTTTAGACACTTTGATGAGGATGCTTGAAGTTAGACCATCTCGGTCTGAAACACTGCCATGGGCACACCTTCCTCTCAAACATAAACCCGTTTGATGTGCCTATCTTGGCAAACCCCACTGCTCGGTGGGTCCAACAGTTTGGGTGCAGCTTTCTATTGACACAGCTGTAAAACCTGCCCATTCTGGCAGGGAGGTAGATTTTGTTGGGCTGGGGCTCTCTGCCCTGCTTTTCACAGCACAGCATAGATGCATCCTTTGTTTCAATCAAGTGAAGCGAGGCCCTGAACTTTGAGCTCCCTTACCCCTGGCACTACCCACTCTCACATCTTTGCTTCTGCAGGTTCTTTGAAGAGAGAAGTCACATCTAACACTCAGAAGGTACAATCCTAAAGCTTGTCAGACACTTCCACAGTGAACAGCTGTGCAGTGGCTCTAGCCCAAGGTGTTGTGTGCCATGTCCATGGGATGAGTCAGTCTGTCTTGAGCCTCTGGAGTCAGTGGAAAGGATTTATTAAATTTTAACAGGCTGAGAAATTCCACTGGGGTTTTAATTGGAAATGCAAAAAAAACCCACAAAGGATAGGATTCATGTTGCCTGATTTGAGTGGGTGTCTAGTATAAGTGACTGTCAAGGCACTTTATACCATATGGGAAGATAAGTGCCTCCAGGGCTTAAATCATAATGTTTCTCTCTCCCTTTTACATTATTTTTTATGCTTAAATGGCTATCTATTTCAGGGGAGGGGAAGAGGACAGGTGATGGGAAACTTCATTTGAAACAGACATTTCATATCTAATGGGCTGGGTAGGCTAATTCCCTGCTCTGCTATAGCAGCAAGCCCATGGCTTTTTCATCCACTGCAGTGCAAGCGAAGGCTGCCCTTGAGCCTGGTAAAGCCAAACTGCTCTACAACACTGAACAGCTCACACTTCACAATCCTTATTTTGTACGACCAGGATTCAATTCTCACTTGACTTTAATAGGAAACAGATTTGAGTACTATAAGACTGCAGTACAAAACTGTGCTTCAGGGCTTGCCTCTGTTTTTTGAGTACTTGGTGAATGTCTTCTACCTAAGATAGAGGATTTTAAAATCCAAAACAAAGAAAGATTGATTTGAAGTTTAGTGGATCAAGCTGAACACTCCAGGACTATACTGACTTTGAAAAGGTGATAAAAGAATTACACTTTTCCTTAGACAGTTGTGCTAAAGACTCATTTTGTCACTTCTGCACTTCCCAGAATTTCACTGAAGATCTGACTTCCTAATGTTCACTGTAGCTCCCATCTCAGATCCACATACACCCAAATTTTGCTATGCTTATAAGGTTCAATATTTCCTAACTCCGCAGGAACTGGCCTAGATAACCCAACAGGCTCTCCTCAGGAATAACTTAAAAATCTCTCTCTTCTAGCAAAAATGCACTTGAGTCAAAATATTATAAACCATTAGAAATGACAGTAGGTACACAATGCACAAATATTGATCTTGCCTAGGACTTCGTTTTTCTCCAAATGTGCTTATGTGATTCTTTGCCAAAATGTCATCGTATTCCATGTTTCTGGATTAAGTTTTTTTCATACTTTTCTATTTCCAGCATTAATTTCTTCAAAGCATTTGAAGCGGGTTTTGAAGTGGGTCTGACAAGACTGTCAAAGAGGTGCCAAACAGGTTGTCTTTTGCAGAGTCCTGTAGTATTATGAAGTACCTCAGGCATCTAGATACTAACCACTGGGAACTTAATGGTAACCTTCAGCCATAAACCAGGTACCAGACTCTTTCTGGAAAGGTAATGGTGAGCAAAGGATCCTGAAGAGAAACACTTTGAGCTATGAAGTGAGCAGCCAGACATGCACTGAACACAAAGGAAAAGATGGAGCTACATGTTTCTTCCAGCCAGCAGACAGTGAAGATGTCTGACCTCACTGCACCTTGTTCCTGACCTTTCTGTTAGTGTGAAGTTAGGTGTTCATGCTTGACCAGATCATCTGCCTCTGAAGGAAAACAGCAGTCAGACTTCCCTCCAAAATAGCCAAGAACTTCAATGTGGGAGTATCTAGCTTAAGTGTAGGAAAGCAGCATTAAGATCCTCAATCTTGCTGATCAAAAGCAAGGACTTAATAAACCCAGCTCTTCATCATTGTTCACGAGTGCCTTTAAAGCCAGCGCTCAAGTAGTTTTCCCCTGGAGCACTTCATGATGCTAGAATAGAGGAAACCAGGGGATAAATGATAAGTCATCATACCTCTCTTCAAAATGAAACACAAAAAAACACCTGATGGCTTTCTTTGGGAGGGTGACTGTCAAAGAAAATGCACTATTGCTGTAGTAGGTGTGGATTTTACAGTTTTTCTTTTATTTCTACATGCCAGACTCATAAGAATACTATGAAGACACGAGCTAAATGGTGCACTTGAGAAGGGGATACATATCTGGCTAGCAAACTAACTTCAAATCAATAGACAACACTGAACCTAAACAATGAAAAATATCACACCTGCAGGAGAAACGTGCAGAATCTATATCAAAAGAAAACAAATCAAATTACTGATAAGTGATATGTGCAATAACAAGTGATGCTTGAAATTCAGCATGGGTGAGTGGGTGGGTGGGTAGGTAGCTGTCTGTGTGGATGGAAGGGATGGAAGACAGGAAGGAGAAACTGAATTGTTTGTTTCCTAAAATATGAAGGGAAGGCAGGGATCTCAGGAGTGTCTTCAAATGTGTATAAACTTGCTACAAGTAGAATGTGACTCATTTCTTCATCATGACCAAAGGCAAGACAAGAAATTATCAGCTTAAATTGCAACATGAGAGATTTAGGTTAAATGTAATGATTGTTAAGAATTGGCATGGGCTACTGAGACCGACTGTGGAGTAGTTTAAGGCTATACAAGACACACATCTCTCAGTAATGGATGTTCACTCCTGCCTGAGGACAGGAGGATAGATCAAAACTAGCTGACCTCCTGAGGTTTAAGCTAAGCCTACGTTTGTATGGTTCTAGAAAATCAAAACCAGGCAGTTTGCAAAAGAGATGTCATCTCAAACCAGTATCTCTGAGGAATCCTGCTATTCCACTGTTGCTATTGGTTGGTAATAGTTTAGGTCGATTAGTTGCATCTGCAATTATTTACACAAGTGAAGCAGACATACAGAGTAGCACATGATGGGGATTTTTTTTCAGTGTAGTCTTTGTTTTAAGCCAATCAATTAATTTGGCATCTAATCTCTGTTCCCCTTCTTCCCTGGGATTAGTTTAAATATTTGAACACGTTAATAAAGAATTTGAAATAAAAGCTAGAACACACATTTCGTTATAAATCTCTTTGTTTTGCAGAAACGTACTTTGACATTTTGTCAGTTATTAAACAGCTTTTCCCAGATACTTTATCTACTGAAGTATTAAAGGTAAGGTCTTGTTGAAATAAGAAAAAAATTAAACAGAAGTATGGAAACCCACTTCTGCATTTCAGGATAAAGCTCTTGCCTCAGAATGGAACTCCAAATTTTATTTCAGAAAGATATGGGTTTTTTTCTTGAACAGTAAAACTTATTTCTTTTGTAGCCCTGGGAGTGTGAGGGGATTTTTCCAGAAGGGTTTATAGAAATTCTTCCAGAGGATACTTTATTTTAACATTTTATTTTTGTTTAGTCTTTGAAGGAGTGGGTTTCTCAGGTTCAAGAACTCTGCAGCTCAGATAATGAAAAGTAATTAAATCATAACCCATGATTTGATAACCATAATCCGATAATCTCTAGGAAATGCAAAAGTGTGTTCAATATGTGTTCTCACATGGCTGTTCCTGGAGCATTACAGATCCAGGTGCAGCATTCTTCCTAAAATAAATAAATAAATAAATAAATTTCTCCACAATTCCTACAAGGTGCAATGAGATGTTATTGACATTAAATTCACTGGAAAATATGTAATGATAGAAAGATTGAATACTGTCTACCGGAATTAAAGGCACCACTTGCAAACCCAGCAATATTTGCAGTAACTGCTGTTCCATTGTGTCTCATTGGTGCCTCTACTCTGTAGGCACCAAGTGTGTCAGACCATTGTGACTGCCTATTTGGAGCTTAAGCCATCAAGCATGTGTGAGCATTGAAGTTCAGATATTCCTTGCCCTTTCCTTCTGGCAGGGCCTTTCATTTACAGTCCTCTGAGGTCCTTCTGTTTCTAGCTTTAACAGCACTGAGGCACAGAAGTCAGTTTGAGCCAAAGACACACTGAAG
Source organism: Megaceryle maxima (assembly GCA_024605025.1). Lineage (NCBI taxonomy): Eukaryota > Metazoa > Chordata > Aves > Coraciiformes > Cerylidae > Megaceryle > Megaceryle maxima. Next base: position 68,629 of record JANHGN010022932.1, on the reverse strand, counting down.
GTGTGCACACCTTGGTATCTTCATGGACATGAGGTTTCTACACTCCCATTGCAGATGAGAGATATCCAAGGTGGGAGGCACTTGGTAAACATGGTTGTCCCATGCCCCCTGAGTTGCCTAAGGTCCACCCCTCACCTTCAGCTGTCACTCCAGAAAGCCACCCTTGGCCATGTCTCATATGTCAGGCCCATCTGAACACTCTGGACACCACAGGGAGTCCAAGTGGTAGAAGGTATCCCAGTTTAGATGTCATTGTATAATCTGAAGAGGAATTCAGCAGAGCTGCCTATTGGTGTTTACTTTGGGATGAAGCACATTGATCCCCATCCTCCACTGACTGAATCTCCACTGATGAAAATGGAAATTTAGGCACCCAGATCTGACTTGGACACCTACTGTCAGAGACCTTAATCTGGACCTCAGTTCTAGCTGTGCCTTTGGAATTTCCCTGTTCCTGTGTGAACACTCAAAAGCAATTGCTCTCATTTTGGTGATTAGCCCAACAACTCCCTTCTGTATCTCAAACAGCAGAATCCTCGAACCCTCCTGCTCTGCTGACTGGAGGACATAAAAGTGATCTAAATGTTGTTCAGCATTGTTGTTTTCAATAAAGGCAGAAATTGCTTTTCTGGTTGTCTTCCAAAGAAGCAGGAGCCTGGTTGTGACTGGCACACAAATAACAAAAGGAAGACTTTTGAAATTAAAATTAAAGCCAAGACAGTTACACATCCACAGCTTTTTTTTTTTTTCAAATTAATTCTAGCTAAGATTCCAGGATGTCTTTCCATGCTCCTCTAATCATTTGTTTTTCCTTCCTAAAAAGCCCTATGTTGTTTCTCTTCATTATTTAGCAGTTGCTGTTTTCCAGAACAGAATGGCTATACTTCAGGTTTTGGCAGGAATAGCCCCTTTTTCTACACTTTGTGCTGTTTGTGAAATGCTTTGGGAAACTTTCCACTGAAAAGCATTGTGAAAACGCAAGCTTATTATTTTTGCAGCAGGGAATAACAGGTTCGACTGTTGACTTGCTCTGTGAGCAGGTGCCAAAATCCTGCCTGGAAATAGGGATGGATTTTGCTGATTCACTGCTGCAGATGGGACGTGTTAGGCAGGCTCTGTGTACCAGAGAGGTGCAGAGGGCTGCCTCGGCTCTGGTCGGGGTCTTGGCCTGGAAGCAGGAAAGTGAGCAGGTCTAATATTTATCCTACAGTAAAGCGCAGGTTTTAAAAGCCCAGCCCCCAGGAACGTGGTTGGGTTTTGGCCTTGCCCTGTGCCTCAGAGCTCAATTTTGAAGCAAGCTGAGCAAGCCATCTGCTTGCTGACTACAGCAGGGACAAGCAGTGCTTGTCTCTCCTTCACCTCCCTGTAATTGTTTGCGACCTGCTGAGCTTACCCACCTCCCTGCAGGAGTGCAAGGAGACAGGGCCAAAGTTCAAAAGATTTGCAGGTGTTGCTCTTCGCAAGACCTGAGTGCCTCACTGACTGGTGTCCTTGGAATGGGTCAAGGGGCTCCTTGTCTTGAGAGGGGGAAAGGATATTGAATGGTAAGACAGGCTCTGATATCTGGGGTCTTGAGCATAGCAGGGCCTTACAGGCTAACATGACCTCTGGAAGGCAAATGTGAGGAAACAATGGTGGCTTTGGTGTATAGCAAGTGACACCTCTGAACAGGGTGCCAGTGGCAGTGCCTAATGCCAAGCTTTGCCATCTATGTGAAGCAGGAGCCATGTAAAGTGCTGGTGGACCTTGATGTTTGCTGATGGACCATGCTGGTCACCCTTCCACCTGTTTCTGTCAGACCAGGTGGCATGTGGTCAGCAGGCTCTAGACACTTCTTCAGAGCCACAGGCTAAAGCAACAGTGAACTGCTGTACCCTGCTTTTTAGGCAGCCCATGCTGGTAATGCCTATAAACTGGGTGTGAGGAATCATTAGCATCCTGTAAATGCTTCTAAGGATGTCATATCCCTGATTCCTGGATATGTGGAGAAAACAAGATCTGATACAGACTCTTGGCTTCCACAGTATCCTGGGCCATATGTAGCACCGCAGGCTCTGCTGGGGTGTTGTACAGGGCTGAATGTCTGCACCAGAGCTCCTGCTGCTTAAATAACTCCTGTAAAAGATGGAAACAGTGAAAATTTGGGAAGGAGAGGCTGGTCAGCCCTGCCAGCAAGGCTTCAGCTTTCTCCAGGACATGTCCACAAGGGGTGAGAGCTCTGTGGATACATATGAGGTGCTGCTGGCTCCTGCACCTGGGGCTGGTGAGCCAGCTGCTGTGCTTAGTGCCTGACACCACAGGGCACACCAGCATCCATAGGTGTGCCTGGTGTGACTGACACCAGAAATTGCCAGTGTGCTCAGGGGAGCCATTTCGCCTCATCCCCCAAAAGTGACACCCTTCTTTTGCCCAGAGTATAGTCACGTCTCTCATGCAAAGTGTCCATGGGGCCCCAGTCAGCCCCACTGACAGTGGGCCCCCTCTGACAGACAAATGGTACTGTGACCTGTGACTGAGGGCAGCTGGACTGGGGGGGCCAGCAGGGACCATTCAGCCCTCTGCCTGTTTCTGTCCTGCCTAGGTGGCCTTGAGTACTTCTGCCTCTCCTTTTTTTTCTTGCTTTTTCATGAGAGTCCCTAATCCATTCTCATTTCACATGAACAGCCCTCCAACAGACTGTGCAGACCATATCCCCAACATGGCTGTCACGGGCTGTGCTATGCTCCCTGGGCACTCTGTAGCTCTCCTTATTTGACTGATCCATCAGGAGGCTTTGGGATGGGAAAATGCCCTGGAAGGTGGCCCACACCTCTACTGTGGACGTGTAGTTCAGACCTGACAGTGATGCCCAGCAAAAGCATCTGGGACCCCATGGAAATGCCCTTAAGAGACACCCTATGGCAATACCCCCAGGGCACCTAAGGGCTCAGATGACCATTGAATAGCATATCTGGAAATGTCACAGAGTCCCCAGAGTTCTGTGAAATGCTTTCAGTGCCTTTCCAAAGGCACAAGGAAGGAAGAAACCTGATGAATTTTCCCCCTCCTGTGTTGTTGAACTGCTAGTGAAGCTAGTAGTTTGTCCCTAGCTCATGTCATGCCTTCTGTAAGCCTCCCGGATGGACATCCAGGGGAGCTGGACAGCCTAGATACCCCCTGCTGCCACCTGAACTGTCCTGGGAGTGCAGTGCTTTGTCCCTGGCTTCAGTGGCAGTCAGCCCTTGGTTGCCAGTACCCCTCTTTGTACAGGGAGCTAGTGGTAAGGGTTGCTCCGCTGCAGAGTGGATAAGCCTCGAGGTGGGGTTGAGCTGCCCACCACAGGGCTAGAAATGCTTCTTGGAGACTTGCTATTAGCAGGTTAGCAAATAGCAAGAAAATCAGGAGGCAAAGGATGGTAAGCAAGTGAGAATCAACAGCAATATAGATGAGTGGTGTGCCAAGACTAGGAATTGCATCCTAACATTAGTCAGCATTGTTGAAAGTACTTAAAAATTAATATAAAAGGTAGGAGGAAAAAAGCAAGATGCAGAAAGCAGTTTAAAGGATCTCCCTTAGTATGATACTTAAGGACTTCAGGGGCTCTTTTCCAGCGGAGGTTGTTACAATATTAAAAAAAAACCTTTTGATTTTAGCTGTAAGTTTGTTACTTCCATCTCAATTAATTCTGAAAGTAAGAATCTGCATTACTAACATTAATGTAACCAGACAGAAATAAACTTATCAAACATACTAAGTGTGCATTGGCAAGTAAGAGAAAAGCCTACTAAAATAGTTTTTCATTACATTATTTAGGTTTGCCTGTTTTCAATGGAAAACATCAAATACAGGAACATCCAGTAATCCCCCCAAAGTGTCCTGTACGTGTCTCAGCTGTGCCCTCACTGTTCAAGTCTCCTTCACCTGGCAGTTCACTCTCCTCTGACTCTCCCTCCCATTTCTTCATGCAGATGGAAGAGACAGCAACATTTCCACATCCTTGACTATTCCACTTTTAACAGCCATTTCCCCATTTTTCTCCATAAGGAAGCACTTTTCTTACTCTGTACTTCCATTAGGAAAATGTACAAGCCTAATAGTTACTAAAAAGAAAGTGACTAAAGCCATCCTAATGTTTTTATGGACTCATTAAAGGTCTTTTTAATTTTTCTGCCTATTGGAAAAAATCTAATTTTTTACTTGTGACATAATCAGGAGTGGTACCCAGGTTTTCAGGGGTGAAGTGTTTGCATGTTAACCTTTCCTTCTGCTTTGTGCAATCATTCTTGTGAACTTGTTAAACTACAAATCAAACCAGGGCTTTTAAAGGAGGCCCTTCTCCTGACATCTGTTGTACCCTCCCTTCATGCTTTCAACAGTTTATCTGTGTAGCCAAGCTGGGACCAAGGTGATCTGTAGAGAAGCTCCAGGCTTACAGCACTACAGTCCCCCCATCCCTGGGGTCTTCATGTCCTGGGGCTCCCTTGTGCCACCATGGGGCTTCGCTATCAGGGCTGTGACTCCAGTCACTGGAGGTCTTTGGGGCTCATTTCTGGCTGCTGTTCCTTATTCACTTGCTGTTCTTTGCCTCTTGCTTGCTCTGGCAAGGGGGCAGGAGCTAGAAAGGGGCTCCAGGTTGTAGTCAAGGCCCAGGGCAGCCCCAAGGACCAGCCCAGCACCTTGGTGGGAGAGCCACAGGTGAGGATACTGTTGGCTCCACTGCCAGGGTGGGGCTGGGAGATGATCCCCACAGCTGCCCCCATGTCCCAGCACTGGGGAGGGAGGGGAGTACCCACATGTTGCCTACCCAAGGATAACACATGATAAGTACCATTTTAATTGATTCAATTACAACACCTAGGGGCTAACGTAATGCAATAAAACTGTAAAAGCATAAAAGTGAGAATAAAGCAAGTGATTTACGTTGTGCTCTATCTGCACGACACTCACAGGGGCTCCAGCACGAGCAGTCAATATATAGTGATGCAGCAGTGGTGTGAATGTTAAGCACAGTGTTCCACAAAGCATCCCTACCCTCCTGACAGACAGGAGTGAGTTATTTCAGAAATGCATGGCATGTCTGCCTGATCCTGATGCATCTCTTAACAATGATACTTTATAAATCCCTGATTTATAAATTCACTGCCAATGGAGGAAAAAAGTGTCAGTCTATAATCTGTTGTCATGGAAATAGTTGGGAAGTTCAATGTGCAAAGGTACATAACTGGGATGGGAAAATACAAGTGTGTTCCTCTTGATTTTGCCTCATGGAATTTTCTAATGTAGAAATAAAGATAGAAGCTACATCGAAGCCTAAGGGAAATGCATTTACTTTCTGGACATATGCATTTCACGAGCCAAGAAAACCATATCCAACCTAATTCCAGGCATTCTTGTGAATCTGCTGTAGCGCAGCATTGCATTTTCTCTTGGATGTCATCTCTCACCTGCTGATCATTAAAGTCTTGTGCTTTCTGTCCTGGGGATAAAATATCTTTTAAAAAAAATCCAACACAAGATGAAAAGTGAGACAAGGACAAGCAGAGATGAAGAATAAACATTAGAGGAGGTGAGTGCAGAGAAGCATATTCCACTTAGGCTATTATGGAGATTTTTAATTTCCTGAAAACATTTTATTTAGGCCAGGCAGGGACAGGGGTGGAAGACAATCACATTATCAGACCCTTATCAATGTTGATTTTGCTTGGTCTTACCTGAACAGATTATTTTTTCAATAATTCAGTGACTAAATTAAAAAAAAAAAGGCAAAAAAAATCAGAGTTTGGTTCAGGATGATATATGATGTGTTGTTTCAGTATTCCTCATTTCAGGTGAATTTTAGAATAAAAACATCCACTGAAAATAATGTGCTGAAACAATTTATTCTGAAACTGTCAAAACAAAATATGAAGGAAATATCAAGAAACTTCTCACTCCATTTTTCTCCATTTATCCATTTAATTTAACTCCAGTCAGTGCACAGTTCTCTCTGGAAACTGAATTTTTCATTTGTTCTACTTACTATTCATCAAAACAAATCCTGTCTATTTCTATTGTAGTTATTTAATACTCACTGAGCTGCCGTTCTGCCACTGCAGTGATAAATCTTTCATCCCCTTTTATGGCGGCTCCTTAGGGACTAGCAAGATGCAAAAACATTTCTTTTTTTTTTTTTTGTGGAGGACTATGAGGTGAAATTCTTGAGGGGTGCCAAGATGTGGAGGCTGAGGTCACTTAGGTGATGTTCACCTATGAGCACTGGTCAGTAGCAGTGACCTTGGCATGGTGTCACTGGGGGGATCAGCTGCATCAGCTGTCAGCCTCTCCTGGCACCCCATAATGAGAGGGTCGGGGGTACAATTTATGTCACAGAGGAGGGTTTTACTGCACAGGACATGTGGAGGTGATGTTCCAGGTACTCAGATTCGCTGGTGACATCAGGGAGCCAGGAGGAACAGCCCAAGAGGACCTCAAGTCACAGCCACAGGAGCAGGGGTACCAGTGATTCTGGTTTGAGTGTCTGAGAATCTGATGCGTGGATATGAGCAGGCTTGATTTTCAGGGATGCTCAGGTCCAGTATCCTGTTTGCTATGGCATGGGCTGTTTCTCCTCAAAATGGTTTCACCTAAAATATATGTCTTTCGGTGGCTGTCAGGAGTGTGGAAACCAGAGGCAGTCAGAGAGCTTGTGATGAAGAGCTCATCCTTAGAGGGTTTTTCACTGCCAGACTGAGAGTTTGTGGGACTGTTTCAGTGACCATATCTAATTTCTGATCATGTTTTATTCCTCCTGGAAGATGCTGTTTTAATCTAAAGGAAATTACTGGATTTGGAACATGTTATTTGGGAAAGCTTTCAAGGGCCCTATACAATCCAATAGTAGGGCTGTGAAAGATCCTGGACCCCATTTTCAGATGAGGAGCTGAGGATGCTGGGCCAAGAATCACAGAGCTTCTGCTGCCTCAGTCTTCCTGGCGCTGGGATGGGTTTCTATAAGCAGTTGAATGCCCCTGTTGCTGAAATAAAGGAGAATTTTTTGTTAAGTTCTTTCCATTGCAGATTTTTTAAAGAAATATGGCCTGTGCTGGAACAGTGACATTTCCTGTAAAGAAGAAATCTCCATTTTGGTAAGCAATAAAGCTTGTCATTTAAAATCTGGATCCCTGGAAAAAGCAGCTGGAGACATAAACCACTGATTCAGGAGTCTTTGTATTTTGGTTGCTCTCTTCACTGGTGGGCTTTGGGCACAAGTCTGAGGAGGACAATGACATTTGGACTCTTCCTTGCAAGGTGGAAAAATATTCCCACTGATTTCAAGCCTGGACTTCTGTAAAGATGAGCTGTCAGTCAGCCACACCAGCTGGGCTGGGTTTCATTCTCACTTTGGGGATACACATGTAGCAGGTACCACTGGTCCCAGCTGTGGCACCAAAGCTAAGTGGCCTGTCTAGACCAGATCACCAGGGAAGCGGGCAGCAAGACTCATATGCCTTCAGCTGCCCTGATCATCCATCTTCCCAAGCAGGTTTGGCACTGGTGCAGACCCAGGAGCACAGCTTCCCCCCCAGTTTCTGTTAAACCCTTGAGCTTTTTCAAGGAATGTTTTCACATTGTACCGATATCCACCCTGGTTTCTTTGCGGTCAGTACTTTTGTACAAGGCTTAAGAAATCAATATATATATTTCACCAACACTTCTTGTTCACAAACATTTTTTCCCCCTTGCCCAGTCATTGCTGTGTCATCACCAACTAACAGCCTAACTGATTGCACTCCCTCCCATTGTGATTTATATCTAGGAGCAAACAAAAAAGTTGTCCTTGAAGTCCCAGTCTACAGTAGTTTTCAAGAGGGGGGGGGGCTTTGTTTTTTTGTTCGTTGTTTATGTATTTATTTATTTATTTTATGTAGTTTAGTTTTGGTTTGTTTTTTTAAATGGGGATCAGAAAAAACATAAATTGCAGTGTATCTTCAAAGTGTTCAGAGGGTTGTTTGCCACATGACTCATACTGACTTTAATGGGAGTCACATGCTAAACTCCCATGCAACACTTGGAAAGTTTTAAAGTGCCACCACTTTGCGCAAGAGCCTGGAATAAAAAGCTACTTTTGTTTTCCTGCTCCACAGCACTGGCATTGTCAAAATCCCAGCCCTCCACTGGGAACATGCCAGGACAGGGTGGGAAAAACTCAGCCAGGGAGCCAGTGCTGCCGCCAGGCGCCCCTGCCTCCTGCCTGCTGCCTGCTGGCTCTCCCCACCTGCTAGTGCTGCAGGCAGGTGAAATCAATGCTGCATCAATACCTGGAAGCCCTGCCAGAAACCGGCAAAAAACAAGGGCAGGCTGAAGATAGGTCTGGCATCGAGATATTTACATTGCTTCTCCGGTTACCACTGCCTGCCAGTTACTTTCCCTCTGTTTTGTAGGGTTACATGTGCTTTCAGCAGAGTCTGTCACTCCCACTAATGCTTCTTGTTATGGAGCCTTAAAGTCATTGCCATTATCTCGGCATCTTAAACTATAGCTACCATTGGGAAAGAAAGGAGCAAATACCAGGAAAATTCAACCCCCCCCCCCCCCCCCCCCCCACAAACAAAACACTCATTCTTTTGTTCTTATAATAAATAAAAAAATATGACATCATCTATTCAATTAGTTTGATAAGTGCACATGCGCGTAGTGATAGAATATAAAA
>JANHGN010022932.1:36387-59861 GCA_024605025.1 Megaceryle maxima | reverse complement strand
GTCATTGCCATTATCTCGCCATCTAAAACTATCGCTCCCATTGGGAAAAAAAGGGGAAAATACCAGGAAACTTCCCCCCCCCCCCCCCCCCCCCCAAAAAAAAAAAAAAAAAGCAAGCACTCACCCAGCAAGATGTAGGCATATTTTTCTGTTCTGAGAAAAAAAAAAAAAAAAGCAAAATCTCATGCCCTTCTGCACCCTCTGCCCCTGAAACAGGTCATGTATTAGCCTGCTGTCAGGGCAAATGGTTGATTGTGATTTAGAGGGATAAAAACCATGTTAAAGCAAACTAAGAGCAGATTGTTCCAAGCATGCACGTGGCTAATCCTTGCCTAGAACTAGGCAGCCTGGGCACTGCCGATACGAGAATCTCTCCAGGTTTCTTTGAAGTATGAGCAAGTATATTAAAGTGGGAGGAAAGCACCGACTCCTTCAGGTGGTGATTTGTGTTTATTGGCTGTGATTTTTATGAGTTGGGGAAAGAGGTAGAAACCCCGGTGTATGGTAATTGAAATGTATGGGGGTTGGTGTAAGAGGCCATTTCACGATCAAGAGAAGGTGACAAAGCCCTTTCGGAGGAGTATTTTTCAGCCTTTGCTAATGTTGCTGCATAAAGGGTCCTGGTGCTAAGGCTACCTTTAATGGTGTAAGTGTGAAGCCATGAATCATCCACCCAACGATTATAAATAGCAATACATCCTTGGCCACTCAGAGCCAGGACACGCAGCATTTTAAAACACTTGCTTTAAAAAGCCTTTCAGTGCTGTGGGAGGGATGAGGGATCTGTAAGGCCGCTGCTGCCTGCTACAGTTCCCTGTGATTGCTTCGTTACCTTGGGGTGTTGCCTCATCCCAGTTAGGGAATGAAGCAGAGGCCCTGCTGAAAAACAGCTGTTTCTCCTGTTTGCCGCTGTCAAGCCACGTTCGCTAGTGAGTTATGCATGCCTTGAGCTGGGAAAGAAAAAACACATGGGATGTAAATCCAGCAGTCAGGGACTCCAGTGAGGTTCCTCAGTGGTTTCAGCAAGCTATTTATGCAAGCAGGAGCTGCCTGAGAGGGTCCCAGCAATTGCACAAAGGTGACAACAGTACTGCACCGGCTTTCCATACACATGGCTGTTTTTCTGTCTGGAAACATTGCATAAATAGGACCGAGGATTTGGGATATTTTTCCAGCAGCCCAACTGGCATTATGTCTCTGCCGGGCGTCCAGAAATGCTGGACAAAGGACCACTGCCTGCAAATAAATCATCTCTGTGGTGCACATGGAGTGAGCCCAGCATGGCCAGCATGTTTATCACACAGGCACTCCCCTACCTTACAGATGGCCTGTACAGATGCAGTAAATCAGCCCCATCCTGATGTGCCCAATACAGCACATCTGGGCAGCGCATGCTGGGAAACCCAGCTCAGAAGTGCACTCTCCCCAGAGGCTGCACACATGCAGCCCCCCACATGCTGCTGGCCTCACTGGCTCAGTGTTGAGAGTCTCACTCTGCAGGGAAGCTGAGAGGACACTGGAAATGTCTTCCTCAGTCTTATTTTCCTCACCCCCCACTAAAGTTCAGAGAGAATGTCTTAAAAATAGAGTTGAATTCCTTGCTGAAAAGGGGATCCCCCCACAACCCCATGTGGAAGGAGGGCTGTCATGAAAGCTGTCCCATTGTGAGGTGTATATCTCAAACTCAAGACTGGGAACCTGGATTTACACCGCACCCACCTTTTATGCACGTGCACACCATGGCAGATGCTGGGGCACAAGCAATGTTCCGGGTGGCAAAGGTGGGAGATGTGATGAGTGCATTGTTCTCCTGGGAGCTCCTCTGTACAGGGACCCAAAACAGCACCCTGAAGCTAGGCAGGGCAGCTGCCAGCTTTCACCTCCATATGACGGCATAAATTACCAGTGAGATATCTGCTGCATCAGAAACACAGACAGAGCATAAGGACATCTCTTCAGGGCTATGGCCAAACCTTGTGAAGGTATGGCTCAGTATGGACAGCATTTGTTTGTATCCTTGGGGTTTTTAAAAATTTTCTTCCTTCACATAGTTTGCTGGGAAATAGTTTGGCCAACCTTGACAGCTGGCTGAAAAATTTGGTTGCATGGTTTCTTGGCACAACATGCAGATTTTGTCTAAAGCAGTCTATTTCAGAGGAACCATTGACTATTGCGACCAAGTTTTTTGACAGGGAAATGTTGTGACATTGTGTTTTGAAAAACTGTGAGCATTTGTGGTCAATTGTCAGTCCTTTTGCCATATGAAAGCCTTCCCCTGCAAGGTGATTACTTTTACTACTAAAATATGCAAAGTATGTAGATAGTCAAAACAAAATCATCAGTGCTCTCCCAGGAAATGGGTTTGGAAGTTTCAAAAAATTCTATAGGCTATTTATAGTATTTATCTTTTAATTAGCTCTTAAAATCAAAATCTTATGTCAAAATTGTGCTTGAATAAAAAAATGAGAGCGTAACAGCCTAGTGAGGCCAAACAAATTAGATGGTGTGAGGCTTCTCTTTGCCTTTTTTTTTGTTTTTCACAGTAGTTTTATAGCACTTGATTTCAAAGCATCCAGCATATCACTGTGTACGTGTGAGAAGAGTATGGGCATAGTTGTGTCTGTATGTTATCTCATCATATATATAGACAAATTTAAGAAATGAGAGTTTATAAACAGGACTTCAGCTCAGACAAGGGAAACACAAGCATGTTGTATTGCCTGTTTTGCTGAATAATTCAAAGAATTAAATGTATTGAGTAAGTAATCATATGTATTGTCTCTAACAGTCCCACCAGCAAATTGGCCTAACCAATGAGTGAAGAAGTTCTTCGTTTTCTGGAATAATGATTTTTTATGCCACTAATGAAAAATAACTTTAGCAGAAAAGACTTAGCTCATCCTGGAGCACCCTGGGGCCCCATGGCTGGATCATGGTCCTAAGAGCTGTGTTGAATCCTCTCATGCAGAAGGTGGATGTGAGGCTGAGTTTCTAATATATATTGGCTGCTCCCTGAGCTGGACTGAGCAGAAGGAAAATTTGCAGGCAGTTTTGTGAATCCAGCCTTCATTCCCTTTGCTTATGAACAAAAATCAGCATGTTATATTTTAGGTTGCTTGAAATAAATTGAAAATTACCTTTTCTTGGTTTTATTTTAGTGAGGAAAAACAAGAGAAAATTATTTTAGGTTGATCTGACCCTATGGTTAGCTTCTTCTTCAGATCATCTGATGAACCAAAAGGCAGTTACTCATACAGTACTTCCCTAAGCCCAAAGTTATTGGCGAGATCTCTCCCTTTAAATATGCCAGCTGGTTTCATCACCCACTGAAAGTCTATTTTGCTGTCCAGATACAAACTGGGAATCCATTACATCCAAGTCTACATTTTGATGATCAGTTATTTGATCAACACAGAATAACTGGGAAAAAAGATCATTATTCTTCAGTTGGTCATACCTAGTATCCTCCAAGGAGGTATTTACATGTGAGAGAAGAAGTTCATTGGCTTAGCTAGGATGTTTATTATTGTCCCTTGTATAATAAAGCCATCAGTCAGGGTGGAAAGGGGCAAGGGAGAAGGGAGAGCCAAATCACTGTGAGAGAATTTATGTGTAGATAGTTGTATATAGGTTTTCTTTTATTTTTAAATGTTGATTGGAGTATGAGGTCCAATAAGATATACAGCCCTGTAGCCATACACATGTGCTGTTATAATGCAGCCATTCATTCAAAAAGGCTGGCAATGGTTAGGGTGGCAGATTTATTGTGTGTACCACAGGTTAAGGATCATAGGTCATTTTGCAAATATCCTTTTCAGGTGTCTGTAAATTCCTGTAAAAACACACACAAAGTGCAAGAACACTCAGAAGAGTTGGGGTTTTTTTTATTACCTTCCTGACACAGAGCCCAGATGAAAACAGGATAAACATGTCCTTACTGGGAACACTGGGAACAAACTTACCTCTCATGATGAGTGTCCTCTGCTGGCCTAGATGGCAGTGACACCTGAAGTTATCTCTTCCCTGCATGTAGGCCTCTATTTCATTTCACAAAATGCCATAGCAGACCATAAACTTCCTCGCTGTTGAGCAAAGTCTGCTTTTAACTCCTACTCAGAATATGTACCTTCACCAAGGCGCAGCATAACCAGCCCAGCCACCTTTTAAAAGGCTTCCTTGACCCTTCTTCCCACACATACAGTGCTTAATGGAAGGCTTAACTGTATCCAGCTTGGATTTAAAATGATTTGTTATTGCTTATGCAGATGATCAGACAGTAGCTAAAGTGGGGTCACACATGCAGGGCTGGCTGTGAGCATAGTCCTGACAAGGGCTGCCAGCACCGGTCCAGTGGGGTGCCCCACCTTCCTGAGGTGCCCAGCCATGGAGCAGCACCTTCTGCCCTCCAGCTCCTGTAGGGTGCCCGCTCAAAGGGCTTCCCTGGTGCTGTACAAAGCCACCCCACTGCCTTGCTATCCCTGGCAATGATGAGTGCTTGTTGCAGTGCCTGCTACCTTTTGATTTCACCATCTCGGGACCAAAGATGCTGAAATAAGGCATATGCCCTTCCCTGAGGAGGCAAAAATTCAGAACCACGCTGTAGAATTTTATGGGTGCCTCGGGGGTTCCTGAAGAAGGATTAAATCACATAAGTCCTTCAGCTCACCATCCAGCCAAAATGCCCACGAGGGCCTCTCTCTCCATACCTGATGGCCCTGACTTACTGCTGGTGTGCTGGAATAGGAAACACCACACTGACAGTGCGAGGGGGAGAGAGATGCTCAATGGCAGGAAACACGCTGGCAAGAGGCAGTATAGAGGTGTCCAGAGAGGGTGCAGGGGTGCATCTCTGCCGGCCCAGCCTTGTGTCACAACTGACCAGCAGCTACAGCTGCTGTTTCAGTGGGACCCTACACCCCTGCTGCACCTGGGCAATTCTCACCGTGATTCCCATTGCAATTCCCAGCGTGGTTCTCCCTGGAATTTTCAGTGCAATTTCCACTGTGACTCCCAGTGCAGTTCCCACTGCAATTCCTGGTGTGATTCCACTGCAATTCCCCATGTGATTCCCACCATGATTCCCAGTGCAATTCACTTTGAAATTTCCACTGCAATTGCCAGTGCAATTTCTACTCCGATTCCCACTGATTCCCTTTGCAATTCCCACTGCAAGCCCCGGTAGAACCTCAGGGCTGGCGCTGACATCCCATCACTGAGCATGAGGTTTATCACAGGGCCCACAGCAGCAGCCAGTCCTGAGAGATGAAAGGGACCCAATGACTTTTTTTTTAAATGTAAGATTTGGCAGACGAGCTAGCCAGGGGCATTAGTGGCATAACATGAATAATAGTTTCTGACAGAAGGAGGTCACACAGCCCATTTCAGCCTGTCCACCTACGTGGAGGAAAGAAGCATGACGAGGCAGGAACACTAAGTTCTTGTCTGAGTTTTCTGACTGTTCACTGTGCTACTGTAGATGCTTTGGCAGCCTTTCGAACTTCATTGCATGTTAATTAGCGTAGCTGGTAAGACTTTTTTTTAACCAAAAAAAGGAAAATTTTGCTGACAAGGTCCCTCAGCTCCCTTCCAATATAGGCTTTGGCTGTAACTGTGGAAAGTCTCCTTTCTCTGTGAAAATGATGTCTTCTTAACAGTTTAGTTTGTCTCAGTGGTGTGGCTCTACATTCACCAGAAGCTATGGCTTTGGCCAGTGAATTGCATTAATCATATCAGTTTGATGAAATAATTCACACACTGAAAAAAAAGACAGGTCTTTTGAGCACTTCAGCACTAGGTGATGCATTCTGGAAATGAGTGGGGTTTTATTTCTTAGCAACTCCTTGTAACTGGTCTCTATGGCATGGTTTTTTTCATGGATGTTCACATCTTAAATAGCTAGCTCATCAAACGCCAGGAAGAAACCTTGCCTGATCTGAGAAGGTATTTATTTAATCCTTATGAACATGACCTTAAGGTGCTGTCAAGTGGTATTTGCACCCATGGGCTGAAAACCCCTCTGCACTGACACCGGTGATTTGGAAAATAACATTTTGATTTTCAGAATCAATATTTTGGCCAGGTCCCCAGACATGGCCCTCCTGCCTTGACCCAGGGCCCTGGTAGACAAAGTGTAGCCAAGGCTGGCTCTGCGTCTTAGGACTCTTCGCCTGTCCATGGGGTAGCTCTTAAGATGCTGATGCAACACAGCATTTCTGCCCCCTCCACACTATGCTGCATCTGGGCAAGAGATGCCTTTCCATGAATGTCCGTGTGTGGCTTTCATCACTGCATTTATTGTGTCTGTTTGTACCACACTCCCTTTTGTGATCCTGTTTTGGTTTTGCTTTGGTGATATTTGGCTGTGTTAACTGTACACCCTCCTATTACATTATCTTGGCCTGTCACTCTAATGAGATATTATCACAATCAATAACACCACATAATATCCTATGTTTTGTATGTGACTCTCCTTTTCCAAGGTGAAGAGCTGCAGACATGGCCCGGGGCATATAACAAGAGATTTTTAGGGAGTATTTGTTTCTGATTTCCACATAGTATTTTTAAAATAAGTTTAAAAAACAAAAACAAAAACAAAAAAAACCACAAAAACCACAAAACAAAACAACAAACTAGTTTTCATATTACTTCATCTGTCCTTAAAGGGTTGAAATCCAGTAGAGAAGCCCTTCCTCACCACTCAGCTCTTGTTGTTTGGAATGCAGGAAAGGCTGAGTACCCTGCTGTTGGGCAACCGAGGGCAGGGATGTGGGTGGGAGGCAGCAAATGCTAGTTTTGTAACATACACATGAGCACGGGCTCCCATCTCTGGTGCCTCAAAACTTTTTGCAGTGCTGCAAAGCAAGTTTGGAGCTTTTTTGGTAGTATTGGGTCTTAGTATTAATGGCAGCACAATATTCAGAAGAGTGGAAAACATGACAGTGGAGAGACCCACTTCAGTCCTCATCACATAATACTTTATATTTCAGACTAGCCCTAAGTGTACTGGTAACGCTAATATTAGAGTTATTGCACTCCATTCAAAATGAATCTTTATTTTTAAAGGAAAATCCATGCTGAAGCCAAGTTTTGAGATGTCAGATTTTGTAGCTGTTCCCACTTCTACCACAGTTGGAGGAACATATTACAACAAAGTTTTTGAAATGACCTGCAGTGAGGTTAGATTCCCGAGTCTTGCTGCGATTCAAAATCTCCAGACTCCTTTAGAAATCACCCTTTATTGGCTGCCCCACTTTCTTCACTCCAGCAAAAATGCATTTCATTAATTTCTTTGCAACTGCTCCTTATTTAATTTGGCAAAGAGGAAAGCGTGGGTTGGTTCCCCTCATCTGAAAGTGATGCAGCAGTTTCTTGGTGTTTGCACTGAGCCCTGTCCTTGAATTCACTTTGTCTGATCAGTAGCCGTTTTTCAGCCCAACTGTACTTCTGGTGCAGCCAAGTCAGGCTGGGAATGAGCAAAGCTAACGGAAGATCGTGTCTCTATCGAGCGAAATGCCTGTTTCCCTAGCTACAAACAAGGATGTGCCAGAAACCCAGCTTAAGTGAGAATTTTGTGCTAAGTACTGAGGTCACTGTGACCTTCACAAAGATTTCTTCATGCATTTTTATTTCAGTAGGTGTCAACAACTGTGCTGAGATAGCTTGGTTTGTGCTGCAGCCTGAAAAGGGTAGGGAAATTAGACACTTTGCATTGGCTGGGACTTTAAATGGAAAACTCCTGCTCTCTTTTTGTTTGCTCAGCCTAATACAAACTTGCTTTTGCTTTTATCTTATTATGATATTCAACTTCAGAGTTCAGGGGCTCAGGAGGTAAGCACTGACTGAGACCTCTGTTTGCAACCTTTTGAGACTGCCCTTTCACTGCTACCTCTTGGTTTTGTCTAATATGAGCTAATCCCACCAATGCACGTGTGGCTATCGGACCAGACCACGGCTTTGCTCCTGCACTGAGCACCCCACCACAGCCTGGCTGGCCAAACATCTCCTCCCCACCACCTTTCTTGGCCATGGGAACTGGCATGCAGGCTTACTGACCTGCATCCTCCGCAGGGATAGAAGGGGCATGACAATAAAATCCTGAATAAGAAGAACAAGATTTCATCAGAAAGGGCATTTGGTACAAGGCTCAGCTTCCCAGATCAGTCCGGACAACTGTCTGCATCACCAACCTGCACTACAAATTCCTGCCTCTACCTGGCCTGCAGATTCCATAACCCAAACAGGTACAGGTGCACTGTAATGGTTATGGGAAGCAAGCAAGCAAGCAGCTTTTATATCAAGCACAATAGCAATAAATGAACATTAATTAAGAGCATTAACTCTTCCCAGGCTGTTCAGCTTTCCCTTACTGTCCTGCTTTCCAAAATTACCTGTCCTCAGTGCATAAGCATTACTACACAGCAGTAAACCAGCATAATAGCACAGAAATATACTCAGAATGTTTGAATGTGAAATGTTGCATATATTATGAAAAGAATTTCTAGGAATAACACACTGAATGCTTCAAACAGAATCACATAAGTCTTAGTTTCTCTTAGCCCTTGCCCTGTTGCATATTCAAACAGCAGGGCTTTTTTGTCATGGACATTTGTGGGAACTGAATTTCAAAAATGTGCCTGAGGAGTAGTGAAAAATGAATCTTACATTTGCAGGAATGATAATTCCTGCTGAAATATCAATGTGGCAGGAATCAGGGGATCAGAAATGCTGTCCTACAATCTCTGCCTAATGATGACCAACTTGCAGCGTTCAAATATTGAACACCTGCAGAACACTGTTTGAAATCAATTGAGGCTCTGAGTTTAAGATTTGCAATGTCATTCAGATAATCAAGTATATTTAAAGGACCTGCAGCCCATTCTTCCACTATCCACAGGTAGTAAGTAACAGGAGACTCAATCCATCAGACAAATTATTCATTGCCAGCTACCTGCTCTTCTCAAATCCAAAGGGTCTGTTTTGGTTGAAAGTGTCTCTCTCTGATTGCATCCTCTCCCGACGTGCAGATTGATTTACCCTCTGAAGAATAATTTTCTTCAGCACTAAACACACTATTATTCCACTGTATCTCCTGACTGACTTTTGGTACTAGAATTTAAATTAAGGGTATCATGTGCAGACACTCCCAAAGCAAACCTGTATCCTCAGGTTTTAAAAAAAAGAGTGACAAGCTAAATTCAAATAATATAATGTGCAGCAGAGATGGATCTGGACATCGAAGCTGTAATGTGGCATTTTCCCACTCCACCATCACTACCCCAAATTCGATTTGCAGTTAGCAAAAATTGGCTGCTCTATGAAATAGCTCCCTTCTATCAGTCCAATTTTTATAGGTTATTGAGCTCAGTCCAAGCTTTAGTAAGGTGCAATTTGACTCCTTTAGAGGCAAGTTTGTCTGGGCAGTCAGTTCTGGAAGAGTTCAAATGCTCTGTGTTTCTGGCCAGGGCTGGCAGAAAAACACGAAGAATTTTGTATTTCCACTCATCTGCTAAGAAATCAGAAGGATTTTGGTCTACATAATCTATCTGTAATACTTTTTGAAACAAATTGCACATCATGTGTTTTTTTTTTCACTCCTTCTTGTCTCCTTGTCAGCTTCAAATGAGCAAAATAAAGCTGCTGCTTTGCAGACCTGCAAGTATCGGCTGCCAAGTACAGCACCCAGCACAGGGACTGTGGTTAGGGTGGAAGTTTGGGACACACTATGCACTGAGGACATCCCAGTACACTCCTCTTCAGCTTTTCTTGTTTGTCTCTTACCTCAGCATCTATCTGCTGTATTTTGGACATGAAGAATGCCTGTAACTCAGCTGGGTTACCATTACCCCTATGGTACATGTAGCTCACATGATGTTTTAGTGGTGGACCTGGCAGTGTTATGTTTACAGTGGGACTTGATGATCTTAAAGGACTTTTCCAACCTAGAAGATGCCACAATTCTATGTTCTGCATGAGTATCAGGCCCATTTGGAGATAAGGAAAAAGGCTCTTTTTGTTGTTGTTATTGTTGTTCTATTCCTCCCACCCCAGCTCTATAGCAGGGAAGGAAACTATTGGGTTTTGCACAAGACTGACATATACTTGAAAAAATTGTACTCCTAGCCAATTATCCCCTATTTTCCTTTCTAAGACAGAATTAGTCTCCTTTCCCTAAAATTAATCACTGTGATTCTTCCTTTTTACATGGACTTCCTGGTTCCTCATACCTTTCTCCCAGTCTCCCCATTCATCTGTCCCATAGCTCTTTCATCTTTTGGGCCAGACTTTCTCATGAAATTCTCACTCAAGACATATGCCTGGACAAAAGCTGAGGCTCCTACCCTCTGTCTATTACTATTATTGTTAATAATACTACGATACGAGCCCCCCTCTGTCACCTGATGATGTGTCCAGAGCATATTGCCCTCTTCTGTCTTCCTTTGTTTGGGCTTAACTCAGAAAGCTTCTGGTTTTGTTGTTTCTTATAAATTGTTAAGCTTTTGGCCAGGCTTTGTCATTGAGACATCAGCTGGTGTCAGTCATGCGGCTAGCTCCTGCACTTTCATTGCGCTTGAAGGCAGGAGGGAGAAGAGAGGAGTTGTGCTTGTAAGCTACAAACGTGCTCACAGCTGAAAACGCCCAGGCTGCCCTGTGCACCATATAGCATTACAGGAAAGCAAACTCCTTCCTTTCTGCCTGGCCAGAAGGTTGCTACACAGCCTGTGCTCTTCTAGTCTTACCTTTTCCTGAAATGTCCCATTTTGACAACACCTGGCCTGTGACCAGGCACTAGCCAATGATAGCAGAAGAAACATTGTAGCTCTCCCTCGTGATCTCTCTGTAGCCATCAACGGCTGCTGTGTTCATGGGGTCAATCACACCTGGAGGTGTTGGAAGAAAACCACCCCACCTGAAGGGTCACTGTGCCCCCTTAATACTCGCAGTGTGCTCCTCAGCCAGAGAGGGGGATGCCATGCCTCTGTGCTCTCCTAGCTGTGTATTTCATGATCTTGACTCCATTTTCCACCTATGGCCTGACCATCTGAAGCACTGCTGATGTGCTCATAGGCTAATAGCAAGGCTTCTTCAGGCATTCACATCAAGAAATAACTTTCCAACCAGCTGACACAGGCAGAGAGGAGGCAGAGCCTGTGTGGAGGGAGGTCAGGCGAAGGGGATATGGTTAGGCTGTTGCACATGCTGCTGTTATCCCTTTGCACCTCTAGCGTCAGGAATGTACCCACACTAGGTAGATATTTTTTTCAGAGCTCCAAATCTTCCTCCTAGGCCATTAAGATCTGCAGGGCTTTCTTTGGTCCCTTTGGCCTTTAAGAACTAGCTGGAAGGAAGCACCCTGTTGGTAGTTCCTCTAGATGCTCAGCAGCCCTGGAGCCTGTGACAGGGGACAAAGCTGTGAGCACCTCTGCGAGGATGTCCCCTAATGTCACGATCCAGAGCTCTCTCTAACCTCTCAGAAGAGATGGCCTAGGACAAGCTGCCTCACATGCCCACCATCCCCTCCTGGACAGCCATTGAAGCCATTTTGTACCTTACACAGGCACTAATACTTCCCTACTTTTCTCTAATTGTTTCAAATTTGCTTCCAGAGTGGGATGTTGTTCCAGTTCCCCTCCTGGGAGGAGCCCCTGGAAGCACTGGTCTACCTTCTTCCACCCATCTCCATCTTTACCTGCCTGCAGTCCAGGTACCAGACAGGGGGAACAGGAGTTACACCGGGAGAAGGAGCATAGCAATTGCACAATTTAAAACTCTAGCAGCAGTGAAATGAAGGAACACGCACACATAGACACACACACACAACCTGCCAACAAAGCATGGGCTGGTCCTTGCCCCCTCCATCACTCCAAACATTCCCCTTTGAAATTACACCCTCACTCCCTTCACCCATTCACCCCCACAGCAGTCTGATTTCTACGGCACTAGCACTGTATTGCTTTACATTTAGGACATTGAGGTCACAGAAAGTGCTTTGTACCATGAAGAAGTTATCTCCACTTGACTGAAAGCTTTCTGCAACTGCATATTGCATCCAGAGTTTGCAGCCACTGATCCATTATTTGTAAGGAGGAAATATCCCATCCTTTGCTTTTCAGCTGGCTGAAGATTTAACCTCCCTTCACCAAAAGAAAACATGATGGTATGAAAGATTTCCAACCATTTTCTAGTGGGTTTATTATTATTATTATTACTACCCTTATTGTTACTGTTATCCGTCTGGTCTATCTGTGACATGCAAAGCTTGTGCAGCTAACACCAGTCAGCATGACCGAGTTACTTTCACAGGGATGCTGCAAGAGGGGAAAAGCATCTAGTCCTTTTGTCCTATTTCATTAAAATGCTGAGCATTTTATTACTTTTCTGCTCCAGCCACAATGATATGGTGCTGGGTGCTGTAGCTTTTTCCCCAATCTTTCCTTTGCCTGCAGAAGTAAACCAGCTCAGATCTGAAGTCACAGGTAGGACGTTAATCAAAACCACAGCAGGGATCCAAAAGTAGTTCCTGGAGCAGGAAACTGTTTGAAGAGTGTACAAGATCATTACTTTACCTATGCGTTCAGTAAACCCACCTACAGAAAAGAACTTAGGAAAGAGGAAAAGAGCATTATGCAATCAAACCCTAATGTTAATAGCAGTTTTCCATAAAAACATATGCTCACTTGGGTTCAGTTGCTATCCCTTTCTCCACAAAGGCTAGGTGCTAAGTGAATTAAAAATATTCAGTTTACATTACGCATTAAAATCTATATGTATATGTATACACGTGCGTTTAAATGTGCTATGTGTATGCATGTACACAAACCAGTGATCTTTTATAAATGTATCTTTCCTAAGACTACTAAATACCTTGGTATGAGATGAAATATTTTCTTTAAATGATCATAAAAGGTGTTCCTAAAATGTCACCACTTATTTCATTTTCCCAGCTTGCCCCACAGTTCACTTTAGACTGAAACTAATTTAAATTACTTTGTAGCTCCCAGCAATAAAAGGAATTTAGTAATTTGCAGTTCATTTGCCCTTGCTATTCTTGGAAACAGTATTTGAGGTTGTCCAATCCTTTGCATTAGGAAATGTGCAGAGCATGAGTAGCAGTCATGTCATGCCTGGCAGACTTTGCCAAGGAAACTATTGGGTTTTGCAGCTTTGAAATTCTGGGGATAATTGGCGTGTGCTCCATTCCCACAGAATAGCGGCGATCCTCGTCACTGCCTGGCTGTGGATGAGTTTAGTGAACATTGTATTTCCCAAGTGGTGGTTAAGCTAACTTAATTAGGGAAGTGCCTTTATCCCAGCCCAGACAAAGGCTGCCCTTGATGGAGCAGTGTTGAGAAAACAGCTCTGAGGTGAAGGGCCTCTGAACTAGGTGTGCAGAGGTGTCTCCTCCCTGGCCTTAAGCTTCTAGTGGGGGGATGAAATCTTGGGGGTGGAGAAAGGGGAAAAAAAAAAGTAAACCAGTGACCTGTATAACCTTCCTAGATGCTAACATGACATGATCCAAGCATAAGCACCATCTCTTCACCAGAGGGCAGCCTGAGAGGGGAACACAGGGGGACCCCACTGAAGCCCTGTCACTCCCAGCTTGTAGCCTGGCAAGCGGGAGGCAAAGAGCCAGGCAAACCCTGCCAGTGTTCCCAAGATGTGCTGGAGTTGTGCTCCCTGTCCCCTGGTGTGCTCCCCTGTCCTGGATGGGGAGTTTGAGGCTGCAGTTTGTAGGATCTTCCCACACCTGCAACCCAGAGTGGCTCCAAACAAGTGTCTGCAAATAAGCATGCCCACCTGAGCAGATTTAGGTCACCTCTGGGGAAGAAATTGTGTTGTGTGGGGCATCATCAGCTCTGCCAGCTCCACACAGGACCTGCACCACCACTGCTGGAACCCCATGCCTCTGCCATTTAATGCATAAATCATCAATATTATTTGGCCTTGCAAGAATAACGAGAGGGGAGTCATAGAATCATAGAATGTTAGGCGTTGGAAGGGACCTCTGGAGATCACCCAGGGCAGGCCACACAGGAACAGATCCAGGCGGGTCTTGAAAGTCTCTAGAGAAGGAGACTCCACAGCTTCTCTGGACAGCCTATTCCAGTGCTCCATCACTCTCACAGTGAAGAAAGGGGAGTGGTTTCACTTAGAAAGCCAGCTTTGGTGCTAATAAAAGGGATGAGATAAAACAGTGTTGTACAAATGAGATCTTAACACTAACGGCTGCAAACAAACAATGGATGTTGTACATAAAACAGCGTTAGAGAGCAAGAATTGCTCTGGATATATTAGCTGCTTCTGTGTGTGCCGTAGGGTTCTTCCCATTGTCTCTCTTGATTATTCAGTGTAAAAACATGGGAGGAAAATGTGTGTGTGAGGCACCACTATGATATTGGGCTTTGTTTTTAAACTGAAGTTCTCTTATCCAGATTGGAAAGAGCTTTGTTCTCTCAGAATTCCCCAGTTTTATCAGGAAATGAAAGTCTGGTTCTCACAGCCTCCATAAAACAAACAAATATGTTTTTCCCCCTTTTGCCTTAAACATATTTTGCTATATTAGTTGCACACAAGCCTTTAACTCTCAGCATACCAGTCCCCCTGATCTGTGCCAAGCACAGGATCCAGGGGGGTTGAAGCTGCTGGAGGCAGCGTAGGGCACTTTGGGCACTTCATCCACAAGGTTGCTCAGACTGACAAACACCCCATAGCTTTGTATGCTTTCTCACTAAGAAGAAAAAACAGTTCCTCAGTGGGAATTTTGGTCTGTCTTTTCAATTCAATCCCTAATCTGACAGCTCTCCATGTCTTACAGCAGTGATAACCTGCATGTTAGGGTTTCTGAGGGAGAAGTTTAATCTTGTAGATTGAACATTCCCCTGTTGTATTAACTGCACAGAAAGGCTCAGAGTGGGAGGGAGCAAAAAATATCTGTGGAATGAAGTCAACCACTGTTTTGAAGATGTTTTTCTGGAGAAAGAGAGGGTCTACAGTCATGTGTAGTGCATTGCAATTTTTGCTTTTAACTGAATTTTGAAACAAGTAAAGCCATTATTCTTACTTATTTTTTCTGCCTGGTTCCACTTTCCGTCTCCAGAGTTCTCCCAGGGCTGTGAGTCTCTGTGCTGCCCATTGAGACCAGTTCCTGACTGTCCAGCATATCCCTCAAATTACAAGAAACCATAGGCTTGTACCTTCCCATTGTGTAATGGTAACTGGGGACCAAGACTTCAAGCAAACAAGAAATGACATTAAAACAACTGTGGATTGTTTTAATTTAATTTTCCCTCAAACAGCCCAATATCAACATATGGCCCTCAGTGAGATCCTGCTATTACACAGCTTGGCAGCTGGGCTGGCTGAGACACGAGAAGGTCAGGTACCTTGCAAGGGGCACAGTGTGTCAGCATATTGGATGGGGAAAGAAAAGCCAAACTGGGCCCAGTTCCCTCCCTGTATTGCTCTTGGCTCCCAGGGCTTAGCCCTTGGGATGGATCTCAGCTACAGAAACTACAAATGAGATCTTGCCACGGATAAAAGATGGCTTCATATGCCAAAGCTAGCACATTTCATCAGCACTGCCATTTCCATAATAAGCAATAAATGTACCAGATCACAATGAGCCTGTGATAAGGATTTTGTGAGATATTTTCCAGTGTTATGGGGTGTAAGACTTGAAGAAACTGTTAAGTCATCCAGTCTGGCTTCCTGGAGGATGTCAGCTACTTCATCCCCAAAATTTACGTCAAACCTGAAGATCCTGGTGAAGTCACAGACCTGAGAAACAAAACCTGTGTCACTGGCAGAGGGCACCCAACACCCACTTGCCTCAAGTTGTCTGGGGGTCTGGGGCTGCCTGGGCACTACACACCTGCAGTGATACTTCCAGCTGAACCATCCTTAGGCTGCGGGGTACAGCTGATGGCTTTGGGTTTCATTTGGTCTGCTCCTTCAGTATTCATTTTATTTCTACCATGTCCGTAAAAAAATTCCTCACCAGCCTGTCGGGTTCTTTCTGTTTGTGTTTACAGGTCTGGGCACAGGCGCAGTTACCTAACCAAAGTCTATGCTCAGTCAGAAACCTGAGAGGAAAACCAGTTTTGGTTTTACATTGTGAATGTCAAGGGAATTGTATCCCAACTGAGAGGAAATATTTCTTTTATTATCTGACTGTGGTGCTTTCACACAAATGGAGCCAGTTAAACAAGTACTGTGTGGGGTCATCTGCTTGGATTACATGCTCAGCTTATCCTAGTAATGTGCCTTGGCAGATAAATATCTGATCTTCTTTAGCTGGATGGTTTCTAGTTGCATGGCAAAGTACCTTACCAAGGATGTTTTACACGATCCTGTCACATCCTTTGCCAGTAAATTTACTTTTTATTAACATTCCTGTTTGCTGCCTTGAGTGCATTCAATTCCCCCCAAGAGTAAAACACTGTGCACCTGTTGAACAAGGGATACCTAAAAATCATCAGGTAACAGAGATTCAAAGGCAAAGTTGTGAGAGGAGGCAAGATGAGGGAGGAGCCAGGGGCTTGTGGCGCTGAGCTACCTCAGTTGCCTTTCTCCCTCTGACACACTGTGCAATCACCTGGAAAAAGTCCCTTAAAAGATGATTTTCCCTCTTAGGTAGATGGGGAGAGATGTAAGAGCCTTAGCCTCTCAAGACAGGTACTTGTTGGTGCCTTCTCTTTATTTATGGTGACTTGCAAGACACCTCACCCTGCACATCTCTGAGCTCTGTTTAGGTCAGGCCAACAGGCACACATGCTCTCATGCCTCCCTGCACTGCATCTTAAAAATATAAACACCCTGAGAAGAACAGTATACCTTGTTCTTTGGGACTGAAGTGGGAGCTGTGGCAGAAGTGTCTATTGCATTAATTCAGTGCCAGTGTAATGAAGGTGTCAAGGAGATAGGATTTGGTTTCTGACCTAGATGCCCTGAAACTGCTCACAGTGTGGGTGGCTATAGATGAGCCTGGAGTTTAGCTCCTGTGGCAGTCAGTGTACATCTAGTGAACACCAGCATGGAGAACAGCAGTGTATTCAGCTGATAAAATGTAGATTGTTTCTGCACAAGCCTCTGGGTTCAGTGGTGGTCTATTGCCTGTCTGCAGGGAGCTGGAATGGTCGGAGCTGCAGCGGGATGTCCCACCAAGTCCTTATAGGTTCTGCTCTTCCCAGATACAGTGGCATAGCTACCAGCCCAGCAGAGTCCACCAAATATCCCCAGTGGTGCCAGTGGGGCAGCTGCTTCTCCACACACACTGCCTCCCACCTCTGGTGCCTGACCTCAGCCATGCAAATGTTGCCTCAATGACAACATTCTGATTTTAAGGAACGAGATTTCATAAACCTATTAAGCTGCTGTTCAGAGGCTGCCACCTGACCTATGTAAACAGTATTCCTGTACTGATGTATCATGAACTATGTGAAAAAAATATTCATTAAGTGCCTTTTTTAGCAAATGGTTTCCTTACTCAGCAATCTGCCTTGTAATTCAAAGCTCAAGTATTGCAAAGCTGAGGTTCATACACACTGTAACTTCTCCTGCATTGCTGATTGCAACGTGATTTTTTGTGTGAATTGTTAAAGCACTAGCACAGAAAAAGCAAATCTATCCACTGTCTAAGTGATTCCTGCTCTTACCTTAGCTTGGGCAGTAAGGACTGGTAAGGGCTGCTTGCTTTTCCTGTTGCAATTAACTTTCAGGTTTTAATGAGTTAGTGTTTGAGCTCAGTCAGCACAAGGTTATGAGTATTTAAAAGACTTCCAAGACATTTGTGGTCTCAGTTGTTGGTGCTGTTATGTTATAGCTTACTTTAGTATCACCTCAGATAAATGCTTGGACTCTCTTTTTAGGCTGAGAAAGGCTGGGGAAATTGTGCTGCTTTCAGATCTGGAGGCTGTCAGCTAGGCCTCAGTGACATCCCTTTCCACTCTCTCTTTCTTGTGGTTTCTCACTGCACGGTGCTGAAATGCAGCATTTTGTTACCTATTAAAGTGTCACTCTCAGCAGTATTGTGAAGCTATTAAATTCTGCCAGATCATCCTTTGTGAACAAGAGGATGTTGACAGAGCCGCAGCCCCATCCTTCAGCTATTATCTGGTATTCAGTGTCCTCCAATTAGTATGCACAATAAATCTAGTCCAAGACCCCCCACTGCTTTATGTCATTTCTGTATTAACCTCACTGCTTCCCAATGTGTTCCTATTATTAAGCCATTTAAAGACTTCCCTTCATTCACTTACCAGAGCTATGTCTCATTTTCCTTCTTTCATCTATTTGCATACATTTCTGAAGGTTCACTTGACATGACTTCAGTTGTTGTGTGTTATTTCTTTAATTAAAATATACTTCTCCAAAATACTTTCTTTACCTTCCTTGCATGTGTTATACTCCTTCTCTCTATGAGGTTATAATGACTGGGTTGAAAACTGATTGATTGTCATTTCACATGCTCAAAGAGCCAACAATTTAAGTCTGCCTTTGTAATTCCCAGGCTAAAATTGAGTTTTGAGATGCTTTTGCTCAATGTAAAGTGTAAAATTGTTAAGGCATTGCATTATATGATCTTCTGCAGTTCTTAACCCGTGGGTCTGGCAGGCAACAGAGTCAGTAGTGTGCTCCCTTTACAGCCTCACAGACAGGTGGTTCTTAACTGGGTAGGAAAATTGGAGGTAATGGATACAGATCCAAAGATGGAGCAAAAGATTTCTGGTCAAGAACAGCTAAAAATTACTTGTTTTACTATACCTCTAACTGTGATAGTTCAGAAAAATACTGATGGAGATGCCAGAGGATATCTGGTGGGTTTCTGTACATATGCTGGATTTTATTTTTGCTTGTGTTTTGCATCCCTGCATTATTTTAAGGGAAGGGTGAGGGAGATGGGCTTGTGCAGCCTGGACAAGAGATGGTTTGGGAGGACCCAACAGCTTTCTAGTGACTACAGGAAGGTTATCAGGATGGGGCCTGGCTCTCTGGTGGTGCATGGTTGGAGGGCAAGAGCTGAAACAAGAGGGTCAGGTCTGAGTATAAGGAAAAGCCTTTCACCCATGAGGACAGCCAGGTAGTGGAGGAGGTTTTCCCATGAGATTGTGATGTCTCTGTCCTTGGAGGTTTTGACAACCACCCCCTGAACAGCCTGATGTGATGGTCTCTTTGGGGTAGAGACCTTATGGGGTTCCTATCAGCCTGAATAACTATCCCACAGCCCTGTGAGAAATTAAACACACAGTTTAACTGGAATCCAGGCACCAGGAAGGCCACTTGGTGGTAATGGCAGAGGGGTCAAGTGCCACTTGGTTCTCAGCATCAGTTTGGTTTCTGCCTCCATGTACCCCAAGCTGGGGATGGGGAAGTATTGGTGTGTTACCTTGCACCCCACCTGCTCAGCTAGCATGAGGAGCTGCTGTGATGCTGGGAGTGGCTGAGCCCTGCCAGATTCTTTGCTTTCATGCCACTGAAAAAGAACTATAGGGGAAAAAAGAGAAGACAATGGTCCCCTCTCTCTATTCTCCATAAAGGAGTAGGGAGGAAACGAAAGGTGTTTCACTCTGTATGTAGTAAAAGGGAATCTCCTCTTGTCCCCTCCTTGCTCAGCCACCTTTCTACAAGGTTATGACAAGGCAATCCACCCTTTCATTGTGTTATATAGTTAAAAACCTGTGAATAACCACAAAATTAGAGGAAAAATAACTGGAAAATAAAATCTAGTAAAGTCCCCCAAATTCTGAGCACATTAATGTAAAATTGTTCAACAATATTAAAAAAAGGGAAACCCCAAGGAAAGGTATATAAAGCATAAATTATATATCTGCTTCCTTTATAATTTCCGGCAGAGGAATGAAGAACTGGGAATATTAAAAAAGTTCTCCCCCTATTTCTTTGCAGAGCAGGCTGGGTACTACACCACTGCTGTATACGTAGCATGCCAAACCACTGCATTTTGCTGACTAGAGCCCAAGAAATGACTTTTGGTCCCCTTATGAGTAAAAAAGATGATTTTACTACCGAATTAACTATTCCTAGGGTAAGGAGCACAATGCAACACCAAAAGAAAGCCTCTTATGTGGATTTCTGCATCCTAATTTAAACTCTCACATCAGAGGTGATGGTGAACTCCTCTATCATAAATATGAAGGTGGAGAGTGGTAAGCCCAGATTTCTTTGTGCTCCCAGTTTTCAAGTGAGGTACTGGTTTGTTATGGATTTTAAACATCTGGGGAAAGGGTTTCCCAAGGTTTGAATGGGAAGCAAGCATCTTTCTTCCACCCCAGTGATGCCCAGCACCCGTGAATGCATCCCAGGGCACAGGGCTCCTGCCACTGCTCACTTCACCACCCTGACTGAAGCATCTTGATGGAGGATCTGGTTTTCACAGGCTCAGTTGCTCAGCCACAGCAATACCAAAATGTGGTATTTCTTTTCTTCCTCCTCCTCAGGCATAGCTTCAAATTCAGAGCCTGGAAGGCTCAAAGCCACAGCTCCAAAACTGCAAAGATAGCATCAGCTTTGTTAGACTGGCCCACTGTCCAATCCACAAAATGCAAAGTCAATTAAGCCTTGGGGTTTGGGTCACTTTTCTGGGTTGGTAATTGGAAAGGCAATGCAAAAGCTCCTACAGCCATGGCTGTATTTCCAACTGGAACAAAAGTGACCTTGGCTTGTGGGAATCATGCTTGGCATTAACCAGCTGCTGGTGGAAATCATATGCTTCTCCAGGCAGACATTATGCTGACTCCTTCCCCCACTGCCTGCCTGCAGCACTAACTGTGGTACTCCCTGTGGCTATTAAATGGCATTTCAGATGAGCACAAGTGGGCAACTTCTGACATGACAGAGGAAAAAAAAAAGGAGGAAATGGGCAATTGTAAGGTATTTAAATAACTCTCCATTTGGAAGTCTTTCTGCTTCCAAATGGCTCTGACAAGCTCTGGCTAACAGAGGAGTTTGTGCTGCAGCTGCATCCCTGTGGAGCAGATCTTGCTCCTCTGGGAAGAGCTGTCTGCCTTTTCCCAACTGGCCCTTCCAGGCCTTTCTGTGCTTCATGCAGAGAAGGGGAAGAGCAGCCATCCTCCCTTCCCCGGCAGCTCATGTTCCTCTTTTATTTTAGATTATTAAAATAAAGTAGTATTTCAACCAGCTGTGGTAATCTGCTTGAGAAACAGATGTTTCTTAAAGGAGATGGAAGCAGCTTAAACATCTATGATGGGCTGATTTCTAATTCCCTGACTGAGAGCTGAAATTATCTTCATGTAACTTTGAAGGAGACATGGTATTTGTCTCCCTGGGCAGGCAGCACTCTGCAATAAGCCCCTGAGCAGGGCTGAGTCTTTGAAAGAATTTATATCCCCCAAGGGATGATGCTTATGGTTTAGCTACTTTTTTAAAAAAGTCATTTCACAGAATTAATTGATTATGAAAATTGTTTAAAGTATTGAAGATACTGGTTTGGTGACCAGTGGGAGCTTACTGCAAATATTACAAGTTGACTTTCGTGACCTGCTTTTCTCCATTTTGCCACTGGCTTCTAAGAGCAACGTTGGGATGTAACTGCAAATAAAAGTGATATATTGTAATCTCATTACAATAAAAATAGATGTCTAGCTAACACTTTTAAGAAAAAAAGCACCTATCTGTGTATGGAAGCTATAGCTATCTTAGAAAAATGTCTTTGGGATTTATATGTTATGAATTTATTGTCCTTTTGCAGAAATTGTGTGTGTTGCCTCCATCAAACATTGCCAGGCTTGTTCCTGAGAAAACATCATTTTCTGGCAGCATAAATCCCTGTCTGTGCAAGCTGAATCCTGTTTGATCTGCCTCTGTCAGACACATGAAGTGGAATGATCTCTGGTTATGAAGCTGAACTTAAATCGAAAGAGCATTTGTTGTTTTGTAATGAATTTAAATACATACACGCATAACATGGGATCCTGTGAAGGATGAGGTACAACAGCCAGATACAGATGGATAATATTTCCTCTTCCCATCTGGATTTATCCCAGTACTGTCTGCATTATCCTAGTGAAGGTGATGGAATTGCCCATCCCATGCTTCACTGGTGGGGTCTGACTTTCAGCAGCTCAGGACTAGCATGACCATTTTTCATCCTCCAGGGAGTTCCAGCTGGGTGGCTGCCTGTGCTGCAGACTGTTGCCACTATTCTGTCATATCTGAAAGCGTTTCAGATGTACACTATGTGATTAATAGCACCTAGAGATGGCTGACAATTTTATAATTTGAAATGGAAAAAAATCCACCTTTTCTGCCACTTTTCCTTTTGTTTTGATGGTGGGAGTGCTGCTTTTTGACTGGCTAGCTGATCCAACTCTGGGCTCACATT
Source organism: Megaceryle maxima (assembly GCA_024605025.1). Taxonomy (NCBI): domain Eukaryota; kingdom Metazoa; phylum Chordata; class Aves; order Coraciiformes; family Cerylidae; genus Megaceryle; species Megaceryle maxima. The sequence continues at coordinate 37,507 of JANHGN010022932.1, read as the reverse complement.
ATGATACAGGGAGATGGGACCCATATGTCTTCTCAGTACACTCACCACATCCACCTGGGAGCACCCTGCTGCATTGCTTATGGCCTCCACCAGGAGAAGCCATAGGTTTGCACCCATGTAGGCATCTCCTGGGCTCAGGGAGGAAACACAGGCGGGGGAAACGCAGGCAAGAGGCCAAGCAGCACCGTGGGCTCATAGGAGCTGCTCTCCTGGTCACTCTGTCAGTAAGTGATAGCAGAGAGTGATAGCAGTGTCCTTGGCTTGCCTACCACACCGAGAGGACCACAGCCTCTGGGCTCCTTCAGCAACCTTCAGCGCCTGTGTCCAGCCTCCAGAAGCGGTGGTGGAAAGTAATGTTATTTCACACTGGTTACACTGGTTTGGGTTTTTTCTTCTTTTTTCCCTCTGAGGGCCAATCCTGTACCTGCAGCTTCCAGCTGGATGTGAAAATGGGTTGCAGGAAGCTCTCCAGACAGAGGGGACTGCAGCTCAACATTGCATCAGAAACCAGCCAGCGGAAAGCTCATCAGACTCTGCTCTCACCTCTGTCCAGGCAGCCCAAAGACAAGTTTCCGTACCAATCTCTAGTGCCTGGCCCAGGGTATTCAAAACATCATGGCAGCTGTGTGGGAATGGCACCCAGTGGTTCTGGTCCTCTGATCTTCCTGAGTGGAGGAGCTGCTTCAGTGTGGTACAGATGGTGGAATTTGGCCACCTGCCTCTGCACTCCCTTTGCCACTCTGTCTGTGCAGCTGAGAGGCACTCCTGTCACCAATCATCTCAACCTACCCATAAAGCACCAAGATAAAGACAGTTGTCAAACATGATGTACTCTGCAGAGTTGACCAAGCTGTCCCTTTTGAACTCATCTGAGCAAGAGAGAGACTTTCCTCAGTCCTTTTTTGTCTGAGACTGCAGTACCAAATCCCACAGGGGACCAAAAAATCTTTTTTTTTCTTTATGCATACAGTGTATTTCTTTGGTGTGAACTTTCCTCATTTAAATGCAGCCCAGCATATACATTAAAAGAAGAAACAAACAAACAAACAAACAAACACAAAAACCCAAAAAACAAACAAACAAAAACAAACAAACAAACAACCCCCCCCCAAAAACCAAC
>JANHGN010022932.1:17011-36287 GCA_024605025.1 Megaceryle maxima | reverse complement strand
ATACATACAGTGTATTTCTTTGGTGTAAACTTTCCACATTAAAAGGCAGCCCAAAATATACATAAAAAAAAAAAACAAAAAAACAAACAAAAAAACACAAAACAAAAAAAAACCACAACACAAAAAAAAAAAAAAAAACCAAAAAAACCCCCCCAAAAAACCAACTAAACAAAAACCACAACAAAAACAATGCAAAATACTCTCCTGCACATATAGTTCTTCCCCAGAGAGCAGATGACAGAAAGAGCAAACCACGTGTGACAGATGTTAGTCATGTCACTGAATTCACCACTGGCAGGTGGCAAAAGGGTAGTCGGAAAAGCCCTACAGTATTGCTGCCTTTAATAGTTCTAGATTCCAGGCAAAGATGCTACTTCATACTGTTGGTATATACATAACTTACAATTGTTTTTTCTTCTGTTGTTAGTGTCAAGGGAAATTGATTTTACAGAGTATTAAGATACTATTTATTTTTAGAGAAACTATTTTTAAGTAGCATTTAGTTATTTTATTGAGAAATCTGTGTCCCTTTACATTTTGGCTGTCTATATTGTGTGCCATAAAGGGGTAGCAATTTCCTAACTTGCATGATATTCTGTGCAAGGGTCTATTTTGGTTTCTGCTGCTGTGTCAGGCTAATGCCACTGTTGCTATGGTAATGGTGATGTTTGAGTCTGCTTTGTCACCTTTGTCCTGCTATTTTTTAAAAGCACAAATTCATTTTGCAGAGGGCTGAAAAGCAGGCAGAGGGTTTGCTGTGGGAGCTCAGCCCCACCTCTTGTTTATTTATTTATAACAGATTAGAAAGCAGTGTGGTAATTTCATAGATGAATAAAGTTTGAAACCAGCAGAGCTCCTCAGATCTGCTGAAGCCAACCTCCCGTATAAATGTCACCGAGCTATCCCTGTATGGCAGACTGAACATCCTGGATGGGAAATACCGCAAGGCATCCCACCTTAATTAGCTGGTACCCATAATTATCAGTCCATCATCATCCTGTGCAGTCTCATCTAAAGTTTTAGAATCACACCATGTTTTAGAAAGAGAAAAAGTTAATAAATATTTATCAGCTCCACCACAACCTCCAGGTCTTTTTCAAGGTTGCTGCGTTACCTGCTATGCTCCCTGATCCCCAGGTATCGCCCTCAGGAGTGTGCTTTTCCCTCCCATTTGCCCGCAGTAAAACACATTTTGCTTGTCTGAGTGCAGCTGGCCGTGTCATTCAGCCAGCCTTTCAGCTTTATTTACCCTCCTGCCTTTCTTCGGGTATTTTATCAGCAGTGATTTCGTATTTATTTCCACATCATTAACAAAGATGCTGGAAAGTGTCTGTGTGTGGACTCTAAGAATCTCCAGTAACAACTTCTGTATCTGAGGATATGTCTGGTTTCTTTCCCCACCTTGTTGCTCTATGCCAGCATTTTCCCAGTATGGCAAAGCATATCAAACAGGAAATGAGGCACAGGATCCTCAGACAGCTCTGTTAGGATTGCTGAGTTTAAGCTGTTTTAAAATGTGAATCTCTGGAGTTTCCACACACTGTCCTTGATTGCCATTGGATGGACAACACTTACTCCATCATTGCCAGTTTGGACTTGGATTTACCACGTGTGAAGCATAACAGTCCTGACGCCTTGATTGACTTCTGGAGAAAAACAAGGAGAAATGGTGAAGGTCAGCTGGACTGCTCAGCTTCCCTGATTGTCCTGGCACACACATCTCCCTCCTCCATAACCAGAGCAGCATGTGTGGTGAGGGAAGCAAAACAGAGCTTGGCCTTTAATGAAGCAATACAGTTCACCCACCACAGGCCTTCCAAAACCCGTGTGAGCCTGTGTTCTGAAAAATGATAAAACAGTCCCTTTGGAAGGAAAGGATGGACCCTGGTTCCCATTGCAGTCAGGGGGAGGGGGGCTTCGGCAGCGGGTTTCAGGCAGGGTGGCCATGCCAGCCTGCAGTCATGAAGCTCCAGGGTGGCTGTGGGCGGAAAGTAGCCTCCCACGGCAGGAGCATGAATAGCTAGCTCTACAGGAGCAATCAACATTGCCCATACTCTCCCTGAGTTGCGGTTAGAAGTCATGAAACTCTAATTCACTTTAATCTTTGTTTTGTGCCAGGAATTGACAGTGTTTTCTTCTAAACTGTGTAGGCTCCCCAGCTGTGGGACCTTCCTGCCTGCATCATTTCTTGCTCCAAGTCTCTGTGTTGCACTATCAGAGCAGACAGCAGCGAGGGCACGGCGCTAACACAAGGTGCCCTTGGGGCTGCAGCCCACAGATGGGTATGTTCCTGCCTTTAATAGAACTTCCTTCCCTGCTGTGATTCCTTGCTTCTGCAAATATAAGGGGGCAGGATGACTTTTTGGCAGAGGGTCAGGATCTGGTGTATCCTACCCGTACTGTGTACCACTGGTACCGAGCTGATTATGAAAGAACGTTTATCATTCCCGAGTCGTTCATTTGAGGCAAATTGAACAACATGGCAATTACCCTCAAGGTGCCCAGGGATCATCCGCTGTCTCTTGTGTGCACATGATATGATGAAACTGTTTTGGAAAGTGGAAAAAAAAAAAAAAAAGAGAGAGAGTATTTACATGCCTTGCTATCTTGATGCCTTCTCGCTATCTCCAGGCAGCTCAGCTACAGAGGTCTTTGATATTTGCTATGCATGCAACAGCAGCATTGATGGGTGCTTGCTTTTATAGCACCAATACAATATTAACTACAGTAATTTAAGATAGCCTGTAAAGAAACCTTGCACAACTGGTTAAGTCTAGAGATACAGTTACTGTTGCTGTCTGACATTTCCTCCTAATGGGATCAAGGCCATGGTCCACAATCCTCCCTGCCTCTTGCTAAAATGTTATTGGCAGTTTTTAAGCAGTGTTTGTTTCTCAAGGGCCCAGAAAATCACCTCTTGAGAAAGGGAAAGACAAAAATCTTCTCTAGTAGTTTCTGCATTTTTTAAAGCTTTCTAATAATCCTGAGAATTGAAGGAAAACTAGGGTTTCAGCAGAAGCTGGAACCTTCCTCTGCTTTTTCAAGAATGCAGAAAGCAGACAATGCTGAAAATTAAAGCCCATCACTCTAACCCATTACTTATATCACTGCACAAATGCCAAATACATCAACCATATTTTGTCCTCTCTGTCATTTCTGGATAAAAGCCAGGATCATGAATATCAGAGCTATTAACATCACTACAGCTTTGTTAGATACAGCCCTGCTTTCATCTGAAAATGAACATCACCTTTAGGGGAAAATAAATAAATAAAACTTAAAATCTGCTGGTGAGGTTTTTCCCTGCCTTGGTTGCATCTGTGCTCTCTTAAAGGAGAATTAGTGGAGAACTTGATTTCTCTAGATGGTTTGCTGAGCGTACAGAGCACCATCAGTGAGCGCAGCTTTGCAGACCTCCCAGCTGCCCCGGGGCTGGTGGGGGAGTGCAGGGGCACTTCATGGGGTGGGACAAGAGAAAGTGGCAGAGATGGCCATGCTGGAGGACATTTCCACCACTCCTGTTACATCTGATCACCCAGCCTTGGCACTAGGTCACCCACACCTGGTAAAGTCCTCCTAGGCTGCCTTTCCCCAGAGGGTTGCTGTGGCCAGAGGAGCCAGCCATGCTGTCTGCAGACCACTCAGCCATGAGAAAGCATCCTTTTCTTCAGGCTGCAGTTATGCTTCCTTTTCATATCCAGGAAGGAGTAAGTCATGCTTATTATTTATTTCATTTACTCCTCTCTTACAAATCAAACAAAAAAAAAGGTCAACAATATTATTTAACCCCCTTTGCCTCCTTAATGTTTAAGTTGTCCTTGATGTGGCTTTCCTGTCTCTCAGTGATTGGTGGTGTGCAGAACAGCTACCTGATGGGTAACCAAGATCTTGCTTTTGGAGGTTAGATGTGGTGTTGTCTGCTTCCATCTGCTTTTTGTTTGTGTGTTGATTTTTTTGTGGATTTTTTTTTTTCCCTTTTCAGAAGGGTGGAAGACTTTTCTTCCTTTCTTCTCTCTCCTTCTCCAAAGATGGGATGAAACTTGACCTCCTGATTGTTCATCCCAAACGCTCTCAGGAAAGCTCTGAGTGGTAAATGAGGTTCCAAATGCAGGAAGAGATTACTGTATTTTTCTTTTCTTTTTTAAAACCTTGAATAGATGAAAATAGATGGTAATCAACAAACCTGTGGCTAGAAGAAAAATCCCTTTAACTTACATTTTACTTCAATTACATTCAGGACAAAGAAACACATTGCACCATGTGCATGAATAGATGCTTTATTATTCAAAACAAGCTTCAAAGAGCATTACGTCCCCTATAGAAAATATGCAATCAGTGTATAATTCAATGGTAGGATGCAAATTTAAATTCCCATAAGGGGAAGACTGTTAATGCCATTTAAATTGGTTGTAAATTACAGATAATACACTTGAGACCCGAATACAGATTAGCAGAATGTTGCTTTATGAATCCAGCCCTCCTTTGAACTTACTGAGTATTTATTTATGGACAATAAGACAATGCAGGCTTGTTTACACCTATATTTTCTTATCATCTGACAAAATACACATGCAGAAAAAAACCCCAGATTGTTTTTAAAATACAGAAGCTGTTACTCCAGTTTGATGGGGATTGGCTGCGTGGTGATGCTCTTTGGGTGCAACCATTTCTGCTCTCCTCTCTATCCACTCCAGTGTTATGTCTTTCTACACGTTCTGAATCACCCAGCAATTAGCCCAGAGGAATCACCATTCGCCCACTTTATTAGCAGCAGAAGTGAAATCCTGGCTGTTTAGTCAAACCCCTCAGTTAATGTATGCTTGGGACACCAGCCCCTTACAGGGCTCAGGGGCTGCTGCTGTCTTGGCTGGAGTCAGGACTTTGTTTTTTTTGCTATAGAAAGTCTGATGTGTCCCTCCTTGTGGCCATGTCTGACAAGTGAGAAGCCTGGGCTGTCTGCAAGCATTTTTTAGGGCATTTTTGTTTCCAGATAAAACAAATCTCTGTAGCTTTATCTTTTGTGCACCAAAATAATCATTAAAAACAACAAATGCACTTTAAGACCAGGGTGTCTAAAATGAGCTGTGTGTCTCATGTGGCACCATGTCTGTTTGCTGTTGCTTTCTGCAGCACATTTCTTGCCCATTCTTCTATTGCTTAAGACAATAACTTGTAGAACCAAGAATTTTTATTTTGTAAAAAGCATCTAACTAGTCATTTGAGAAGCAGCTCTGCAAAACACTGAAGATATGAATGAGACCTGGCACGGATCCCATTAGGGCCACACTAGCAATGTTTTGCCAGGCTGTATCATGAGAAATTTTGGAGCATGTTTCTTCATGTCCATAGCACATATTGTATATCCCCAGGTGTATTGGTATTACATCAGCACATTACAAACTGAATAAAAATATTTTGTGTAGCAAAAGCACCACATTTAGTGGTGAATTTCTTTCAAGGCAGTTCAGTTTACCTACCCAGAGTCATGGAGATGTGGACATTGCTCTCAAACACTACTTTACAGAGGGACCTTTGCTTTGAATGTGTATGTGTAGGTGGGTGGGATGGTGGAGGGGCAGAATAAACTTCTTTTGATCGTTTCCAAACCTTCTGGCTCCACCATGGGAAATGCCCATTCCAGCATTACCTGGAGTTTACACAAACTCTTGCATTTTCATCGTAAGATGGCTGCAGAGAGAAAAACATTTGCCCACCTTACTTTCCTCCCATTCTTTTCAGGCCTAGCCAGTTCTCTAATACAGATGAAGCACTGGAGCTCCTTGTGCTTTTCTGGCATCTTAAGGAACTCACTGCCATCAGAAAGCTCTTCTTAAACAGGATGTGAAGGGTCTCCTATCTAGCCTTAGCTTAAACTACTCGAATGTACACTAATGAGCTTATGCTGCTGCAACCTGCAGTAGGAAAGCATGTGGATAATTCCGGGACCTTTCCAACTCTTCCTGACCCCTGCCAAGGTCTGGACACCAGAAGTGGATGCAATGTTACAGTAATGCTCTCATAGAAATATAATTTTCATTGTATGCATGAATGGTAATATTTCTCTGTTTCTACTTGTGCAGATACTCTTGATACCTGTTTGTTCCTTTGGCTAAATTGCTATACTGGAAGCAACATATTCAGTAATTTATCTCAAATTACTTCCAGGCCTGGTTTAGGGTCACTGATTCCCAGAATACAACCCCCCAACCTTACACTCCTGATCTGCTCCATTTATTTCTAAATTCATAACCTACACCTATGTGAAAATGCATGTGGTTTACATCAGCCATTGTCACCAGAGATGCAGATCTTTCTGTCCAGGTTATAAAACCTATATTAAATAGCATTAGATCAAGAATAGGCTCCCACTGGACTTCACCACAATCACTCTGTATGGGATTACCCTTCCCTACTTCCAATTTTTTTTTCAATCTCTTAGTTCACTCGTTATCATTCTTTGAATGAAAACTGCATTGGTTTTGTTTAGTGCTCTTTTTTTTTTTTTTCCACAAACACAAAAATGTATATACTTTATGGCAATATCATATTTTGTAACCTACAGACGTGATTTTATTAAAAATGTGCTATCAAGTGTATTTGACAAAACCTGTTTTCCATACACTGATGTTGATTTGCGTTACTTATGCTCTCATCTTTCCATTTTTTTATGGATTGCGTCCCCTATCAGCCTTTCCCTTGACTATGCCTGGAATCAATGCCAAGATAACTGGTTCAGCATCTCGTGCATCATTCCCTTGGCTTCCTAAAATATTGGCCCGGCACTTGCTTTTGGGGCCCTCCTGGTCTTCTTCTCATTTGCTTTTTATTCCCTGCTCCCACTCACGTCTTTGGAGGATTTTCCTAGGTCTTAAAGATTTCATTCAGAGGACTTCTCTGCTGGTTCTTATGTTACTCTTGGGTGAAAGATACTTAGGCCTATCGTTTTCAAATAGTTACAGATTATGAATAACCACAGAGCAGGATTTCAGACCCATATATGCTATGTAGATTGAAGGCAAGATCTCTCCGATGAAGTTCAGACACAGATCTAGGTTTCATTCTAGGCTCTTCCAACACTTTTTTGGTGTGAATATGCACAAAAATTTTCCATCCCATGGGCCAGCTCAGTTTTTACTTTATAGTTTTCCTGGTGGTTTGCACTAGTTCAAGATGGGCATCCACATACTATTGAATCAGCCTGACATATGTAATTTCAGTTTCAGTCCTGACATTTCTAACCTGACTGTGCTCTGACTGAAGTAATTTGGTTTTGAAATGGGCATCATTAACATTACAAGCAGGCTCTGGATTTTAGGATATAAGTTCTGAAGTTTTCTGCTATTGCTAAGTGCCAAATTTCCTTGACTGCTCTGTAGTATGAATAAGTGTAACTGTTTCTTTCATGAGAAATGGCTATTTGTATTTTGATTTCCATCTCCACACCATGGTCAAAAGTGAATGTCACTGCAAGAGAGAAGACAAAAGAGTCTCATAAACATATGTTTGACCTTAGCACACAATGGGTTTGATCCTGCACTGTGAGTCTCATTGATTTTCATTGCAGGAGATACCTGTCACTTTAAAGCCTCAGAGTCCCAGAAACAGCTTCCCTGAAATCTGAAAACCACTAAATACCACAATTAAATACTGTCATATTTAATTAAAACCAGATGGAAGCAAGGCTGATAAACAGGCATGCTGCTACTGTGTCACAGTAAGATTGCTCCCAGACATGACAAAAATCAGTCTTCCTCTGTCCCTCAACCTGCACCCATACCCCTCTTGATCCCTTAATCATGCTTTTCTCCGTGTAATTAATGGAATTTTCTCCTTGGCCTTGTTGGCTTCAGATACCAACTTACAGCTTTCATTTGACCAATGATTAATATATCTTCAAACTGGAGGTATGTGTCCAGCTTCCAGTGAGTGCTGCCACCCGTGTCCTTCTCAGGTCATGCAGAAGGTGGGCCCAGCCTGTCTCCATCTCCTTGCTTACTTACATACATATCCATTGCTGTGGAGCATCCTGCAATAAGGGCAGGTGCCAATGTATGTCCATGAATGCAACAGATTGGAGTGGTGTGGGTCAGAGAGGGGTTAAAGAAGAGCTTAAAGCCTTCCTGGATGCACCACCTGGTAGCCTGTTTCACTGTGCACTGGACTGTTTAATGTTTAGGACTTTGAACAGAAAGCCAAGTTTGCTCTTTGAGTTTCTGTATGAAATAGTGTGATAACATATCAAGCAGCTAATGTCAAGAGATTTTGGGCTATATTCATAAATGCTACAGTGAATCAGTAAAGACACAATAAATTATTGCTTCAGAAGTTTCTTCATTCACCCGCTCCAGGCAAATAGGAAAAGGACAATCAATATTACTTTTTGAAATGCCAGAAACCCTAGACACATGAAATTTCCTGACAGTCCCTGCATTTGCACTGAGATTTTATGAGGTTGACCTTCCCCCTTTCAGAGTTCAAGCAAGCTGAAAAAAAGTAATTGTAATAATTATAGCCACAGACGGATTTAAGCACAATACCACAAACCAAAGGACATTCAGTAATCCAGAAAATGGGCCATATTCTAAAGGCACTTCATTCTGAATTTTCAGTGAAGGAATTGATAACATTTCCCATTGAAATGGAAATGAAAAGGAGTTCAGTGGGACAAAGTTTTGCTTCGTAAAAGAATCTGATTCTGAGCCAGCATCTTAACAAAGCTTTACAGATGAGGGAATGGGAAGCTTTTATTTCTTTGTTTGTTTTCTATTAAGAGCAGGGATTTAAGGAAGGAGGGAAGAGGGTGGTGGTACTGCCCCGGTGACCACCTATGAGCCGCCATCACTGCTTCTCAGTGCTGCATCATGGTACAGCTCAGAGCAGACCGTCTGGCTATTCATCATATGAAAGCATGGACATTTGTCTTCAACATCCTTCACCTTTTGAAGTTTCTTCTGTCCTTGTTCTTCCTTTTTCTCCTGGTTTTCCCATTTTCCCCATCTACTTCCACACATCTCCCATGTATGGGAAAATCCTTCAGATTTCACAAAGCACATCTTTTTCCCTTTTCTTTAAATTTAACTTGAAAACTTTCCTTAGGCACCATACCTACAAATGTCTCCCATCTGAGCCTGATTAGGCAAGTATTAGCCGTGACTTTTGGTTTTCTGCGAACTGTCTTTCTTTTGTTGGTCGCCCACTTTCCCAACCCTGCTCTAAGCTGATTTTGCCCACCCCCTGCACCCTGTTAATGTGCAGATCTCCTGGTGAAGGGGCTCTCCTTCTATCAGTCCACCTGCAAGATGCCCAGCACAGAGCCTTAGCTATCAGGTCCTCTAGCTGGAGGCACTGAGATAGAGGCAGACAAGAATTTGCACAGAAAATTCTTCTATTGCTCCAGTTATGGAACCAGAGCAAGTGACCTTGTCCACACGCTGCCAGTGCCAGCATGCTGTGCACCTTTACCTTCTGCAGGCAAGCTCTCAGCAATCAAGCAGTTAAATATCCAGCTTTTTGCAAAGTTCAGTCACTCTTGCACTGCTCACAAGCACAGCTTTGTGCTTTGATCATTACTTGCACACTAGGTGCTTCATGGAAAAGACAAATTTTGAGCATCGAAGCAAGCCCAAGTAGGCTGCCATGGGGCAGCCCATTTCAGATATTGTACTGAGTTAGACACAACTGTATCTGCCTACCCCTATTTCTATTAAAATCTACAGTTCGAAACACTTCTAGGTGTCTCTGACAGAAATACTGTGTCACAGTAAATACATTTTATTTTATAAAACTCTCTTGTTGGTGCAAGGAATAGGGAAGTAATTTTCCCACTGTCTCATCTGTGTCCTTAAATATGCAGCACACACCACATATATGGAGGTGAGACATCTGTGATAAATTGCAGAGCAATGTGCTAAATTAATTTATATTGCACCCCCAACAGCTTTCTCTGCCCTCTGACTTCTATCCCATCTCTCAGGGTTTACTCCAACATTCCTCTGAACAGCCACCTTTTAAGAACAGAAACCTAACCCGTTTCTAGTTAGGTTTTGTCCTTCTTTCACACAAGCATTTCCACAAAACGCAACCTGGCCAGGGGATGAGATGCACAAGATGAAGTCCTGGACTGTTTAGCAGTTTATATATAAACATCACCGTGACCCTAAGGCTTCTATCCTGCAGCCATACAGAGGAATGCAAACAAGGAGCAAAGTCCTGCTGTTTGGACGTGGCCGTCTTTCACCACAAGTGTGGCACAAGATGGGAAAGCAGAGAATCAGACCATGCAAAGTTCAAATTCAATCTTTCAAGGAGAGAAATGAAAGGGACGTGGCACTGGGAAAGAGAGCTTTCCTGTTTCCTAGTGACACTCTATTTAGATCTGGAAGAGCTCCCAGAAAGGACTTTAAGTATGAGAGAACTTTGTTTTTGAAAACACAATTTTGGCTCATTTCAGAGGGGTTTAAGGTTTTCTGTGGGCATGCATAACTGGATTCATGACAAGTCCTTTTCTATCCTTTACCAGCAAAAGGACACAGAAACTGTCACAGCATTTTTAAGTTTCCAAACCCGCATTGCTCATTTTTCCCTAATATGTTTGATCTATGCAGCATCACCATCATCTGGTGCATACATTTTATTTACATTAACATAGCACAACCCATATAATTTGTCTGAATGAAGTCAAATTGATTCCATTTTGTACTTCTGATTTTCTTGCTAAGAGCTAATTCTCTTTTACCTCTTGTCTTAGAGCCCACTGCTCTCAGGATCAGAAAGTCTCAGAGGCCATGATGAACCATTTAGCAATGATGACCATGAAGAATTAGGTAGCAGTGAATTTGTAGCAATATATGTAAATATCACATCATTTAAGTGTTTACCTCTATTAATCCCAAGAACCAGCAGTAAGCTGTAATGAGAATGATGTGTTGCATGAACCTGTTGTGGCTTACATCATTCCCTATGAGTGACTGTGCACATAAGCTGTTGTGAATTGTTTCCTTTCACATTGTACGTAAACGTAGTCCAAAGAGCATTTGACCATCACAGACAAAGAATGGAACGTAATTCAACAGAGAGGTTGGTGAGCTGCTCAGAGTCTGCTGAGCCCTGGAAAGACTGTGGCAGCACAACAATGGCTGTGACCTGAAGTCACAGAGGTTGGTCTGGCACTAGGATGGGTATTTGGAGTTGTCCTCCCTGGTATGGACCAAAGAGGACTGGAGCCATATGATTTCCTTAGTGCTGGGGACTTCTGTGATCTTGGAGAAGGGGTGAGATTTACTTCAAACATCTTTAATAAAATGATGATAAGCCTTTCTCTAGGCAAGAGATGTAAATACCACTGTGTATATTGGCTTTTAAAATAGGGATGTTATCCAGAATATCTCAGACTGTTTAATTTAGGGTCTTTTATAATTTCATCTTCCAGTTACAGTATCAAAAGAAGTGATGTCTGGAAGATAAATTTCACATGAGGAAGAAAAATCCCTCACTTAAAATATATTTAATATTTGAATGGTGTAATAGGAAGACTAGTTTTATTATTAAAAAAAAAAAGGACCTAAAAACTTAGTACCTCCTGCAAAATGGCAGAGTTTTTGAAAACCACCTAAGTTCTTACGAGTTTCAGATCTTTCCCTTCTTCAACATCATATGGAGAAAAGTTACTGTAGTCTGAGAATCTGAGTATATTTTTCATGACATATTAGTGTGTAGCAAGGGGTTAAGCAGTGGGTTATTAAACGTAGACTACAGTAATGCCTGTTTCCCAGTAGAACGGAGGATGCAGACTTTACAAGTTTCGGATGTTAAATTATAACAATGACTGGTCTTCAAGCTCTTGTACTGAAGCAGATGTTCATACTTTCCCTCCATGTGTGATATAGCTATTGAACAAAATTAAATGGCAGAGCAGATGCAGTCGATATGTGATGTATATGATTTGTTGACCTTATGGAAGCAGAGAGGAAGTCAGACTTCAGAACAATTGTTTGTGGTCTGTTGCTCATGGAAGGTTAAGACCAACAGGTGAAAAAGGTTGGGAGGTTATGTTGAAAATAGGGTAGTCTGAATGAAAGAAACATGCCATCCATGCCATGCAATCTATGGGTAACCTGTAATTATCAAAATAGAAACCTGCTTTTCACATGGCATGTAGGCAACAGACCATCACAGAAAGCAAGGAGTACAGCAGCTCTGCACTTGTATTCCACCTAAAGAAAACATAGAAGTAAGTCAGCCTTAGCAGAAAAGTGCATGGCAAATTAACCCTCTCTTAGAAACATGAAAAATCATCCCAGGGAGTGACCATCTCAGCCATGTCTGTGTGTCCCGGAGGATGACCAGATGTGCAGAGGCACAGTGGGTGAAGATAAACCAACCAGCAGGACCCCCCAACCCATGTGTTTGGGAAGACTCACAAGGGAGATTGCTGAGGTACTGAAAAATAGTTTACCTAATGAAATACACTTCATGATGTGTGAGTGCATAAATCATTCAGGGAAAAATTTGTCCCTCCAACCTGCCATGAAAATCACAGTGAAGTAGCAGGACTGCAGTGTTTGCTTGTCTGCAGAGCATGAAGGGGACTGAGTCCTCCACGCCTCCTGACACGGTGGGCCAGATCCTATTTCCTTCCCACCATTGCATCTGGTTAAGTGCCAGTGCTGCAGGCATTGTTTGCCTTTGCTATCAGAAGCCAGCCTGCATCCTTGCAGTAGGACTATATATGTCCTGACTGGTCCTGTGCTGGTATTTGTCCCCACTCTTGACCCATTGTGGCTGGTCCTATGTGCCCCAGCAGACTGACCTGTGCATTAGCTTACTGGCGTTGGTTACCTGAACCACAGAAGAGAAGCCTGAAAATACCCCTTGTCTATACAGTGCACGTGGCCTGACGTGCTTCAGTCCCTAATCTCTGTATCATGCCTAGAGATTCCTTGAAGAGATAGATAGATTGATAGAGAAGTGTGTGTCTGTGCACACTTGCAGGGGAGCTCCACACTGCATGAAAAGCACAGATTTTTGTGCTGCATGCTCCTGTCTGAGACATATGGATTTCATAGGAGAAATCATGCAGAAGCTGGCCCAAAGATTTAAAGAAACTTCAGCTTTCCTCTTAGGTAGGTATAACCAGAACTATACAGCATCACATGGATGATGTCTTGCCTACATACAGGACAGCAGCATTGCTATTTCTGCTGCTCTGCTGGAAACACCTTTCCTCCCTCCTCTTAGAACTTCATCAGTTCCATCAGAACTTTGTACTGGTGACACATGGCTACCCTGTGCCTAATGAAGCCTCCCTGGCTTTTCTGCCCTATGTGCAATTTCAGACATGGGAGCCTCCAGTTTATGTCAGCAGTGATTGTTCAATCCCTGAAAGCAAGACCTGGCATTCAGTATTACTGAATTTCATTTGCTTTCTATGACTCTGCCTTTCACCTTTACATGGTTTTCCTACATGGTCAAGTGCTGCACCTTGATCAGGGGTGCTCATTCTTGCCAATGGAAATACACTTTTTGGCCACTACTGTGAATGTTTGATTAACAGCACATGTCAGGAAATAACACCAGTTGCCAGTGTGACTGCCTAACCCCACAGTGTCACTTCTAGTCCACAGAGCAATCAACTCAGATTGTGCTTGTGGAGCATGGGTTTACCCAAAAGGCAGTTTTCTGCCCCAAAAGTTGTCAAGGTTTATAGAGAGGGCTTTCCTGCAGCAGCATCAATGTGGAGCCAGTGAGCAGGCAGTGGAGACAGCCAATGAAGATCTCATCCTATGTCCAGTGGAGGTGAAAAGGCTTCAGGAAGGTTTGTTTATTACCAAGTATTTTCCAAAGTAATGCTGATGCATGATTGACAGAACATCTTCCCCCTCTATCTGTACCCACATCTTCTGTGTGAAGAGATTGGAGTCCTTGCCTAGGGTGCCGTTTCATGGTCTGCGTGTGGGAATGTTGCTGTTTTTGTCAGTCATCCTCAGCACAGGTGTAAAAATCCTGATTTAAGACTAATTATGGCAAAGTAATTATTTCTGAGCCATGATGGCAGGCAGTCCCAATTAGCTCTAAATAGGATATAAGTAGCAGGGGGGAGAAAACCTTCTGTCAGGGGAATCTAAGCTAGAAGGGGCTGAGGAGAGCCCAGCCACAAGCAAAATAAATAGGAATCTTTTCAAGTGGAGGATTAGGTTGTGTTATTGCTTCTCAGTTTCCAATAACCCTAGGTCCTGGAAAGAAGGCAGGCAGAAGGTTTGGCTTTCTCTGCTCTGCCACAGATGGAGAATGGCCTCACAGTAGCCCCAGCCAAATAAAAAATTAATAAATTTCCTTTATCAGGTTAATTTTCTGAAAGGCAGCTCTACCGTTGTTGCCAGCACCCATATCCTGGTAGCTGCGTTCACAGCTTTTTGAATTTGGCACACTTCATGTGCTCAACAGAAACCCATCAGACAGCATTTCCTTCAGCCAGCCAGAGGATATCCTGCCTTATTCCTCCCTGCTTTACTCTGGGTGCAGTCTTACAGCGAGCATCTCGTGCCTTTGGGTTTCCTCCCGATCAATAGACCTGAGCTGCCAGGCAGCTGCATTTTCAAGAGCTAAAGATGTTCAGGAGGATTTCAGACTCATTAATAATGTTTTACAGTGTTATCTAAAAAAAAATATTTACAGCTTTCCTTAAATGTTACAACTAACTTTCCGATTTTAATATACATTTGTCCCATGGGTTTCTCACCCATTAAGATAGATTAAGTGACTATTCTAATGTACAATAGCAGATTTTGCCCTGTGGTTTAGTGGCTGGCTGTGGTTGACTGATACCCAGCCCTCTGAATCCCTGCTGAGTATCTAAGCTCTATGAGCTGCAGTGAATGCATTTAATCTACATAAAAAGAACACAAATTGCATGTTAGCCTTTTTGAGCCCAGTAATCAGTTTTACAGTTTACTTGGTATGCTTCTCTGCAGTCCTAGTGATTCCAAGGAGGTTCCAAGGATTCTTCCTCTTCTTTTTTTCCCCTACCTGTCTCACGTAGAAGAAAAGTGTCTGCATTTTGATTGTGCTCATTCCCTGACCCCTGTAATTTAACCATTGTTCATATTTAGTGCCGACTGGAGTCCTGCAGGGCAGCTGATAACAATAATTTATAATAAAGCACACATAGGCTCCATTTTTTTTTATCCTTGTTTTCCTTAATAATGTGAAATTAAATTTGTTAATTAAAACAGATGAAATCAAATAGGATTCTGGGTCTGCAAAAATACATGGATTATCCCAGCCTCACATTTAGGATGATTATAATATTTGGCATGTATATAGCGCTTCAAAGTGGCATTGCAGTTAATCCTTTCCCTACCACCCCTCTGAAGTGTGTTGTTATTCCTCAATCTGCAGATGAGGATGCCCAAGCAAAGAGTTTAACTCCAGGATTAGCCAGAGCCTGTGCAGGCACAAGTGGCTTGCTGCAGCACACACACAACCCGCCACCCTGCCCAGAACTGTGATTCTGGATGATTGGGAGATTACCAGGGAAACCTGTAGGGCCCCCAAGCTTTTGTGGGGTGGGGAATCTGGAGGTGACAATCTAAAACGGGGCACGTAGGCTGCAGGTTCAGTCGGCACGCTCTAAGCCAGAGGCAATGGCCACATCCTGCCAGTCCTGTCACAGTGGCATTGTGTGTAGACCACAAGGTGCAAACTCAGATGCTCATCTGCCAGCTGCTGCCCAGCGTGGCATCCTGAAATTATTATAATCCCAAACATATACATGCTCTTCTTCTTGGAAAAAGCAAAATTAAACGAACAACTAAGGAAAAAAAACCCTACAAAATGCTTTTTAGACCAAACAGTTCTCTGGGAAAATGCAGTTTCAGCTAAATATTTTGTGGGGTAATGTTAATACCAGTGTTGGCAGATGAGAAAATATTTTAACCTTCCATCTCAAGTCAGTTCCAGCTCAGGTCATTTTGATGTTTTTTGCGTTGCCGTTTTCATACACAAATATCCTTTGGTGTGCGAGTGAAAACAAAAAGGAAATTAAACACACCAAAACACGATGTCTTGGCAGCTCTGCAATTTATTTTGGAGGAGAGATGGATTTTCTGGGACTCCGCAGGCCACAGCATTCCCTGCTAAGGCTCAGTGCCGCTCCCTCCCCCTGTGTTGCAAATTCCTGAACAGCAAAATCCTGGTTCCTGAGCAGCTCTGGTGGAGATAACATGTGAGATCATGGGAGCGTGCAGAAGCTGGGGTTGAGGTTGGTCATGGCTAGCTTTATCCTTATGACTCACAGTCTAAAAAAGTCCTCTGCTGCTCTGTGGGAGCAGAGCTGCAGCCTTCAGCTTCTTCTGCAGCAAGCAGAATGGGGTGGGAGAGTCAGGCCCCACTCTGGGGTGAGCAACTGATTCTGCCTAAGGGGCTCAGTATTACCCTGCTGGTGGGGAATAAAGTGTAACCCTGACACCGTGGCCCTCCGGTGAGTTTGCTGAGAAGACCAGGCCAGCACTGCCCCAGTGTTTGAAGGGCTGGTAAGGAGGCACAGTGCAATCTCAAATGGAGACACGAGCTGATGGCAGGTGACAGGACTCTCCCTGAGGGATCAGCCTGGGTATTCCTCAGGCACTACAGGCTACCCAACGGGGTGGAGAGATGCGGGGTATCCTTGCTGAAGGGGATGGTCATAAATCAGTCCTTGACATGAGCTAATGAGAAACATGATGAGGGGTGAGAAGCTGAGGTTGACTGATAGCAGACAAAGCTGGTACGTCTGGGAACATCTCGTATGGCTGGGAAAGTGGCTTGTAGCCTCTGTCAGCTGTAGCACACAAGGTTAAAAGGATCATCTCCATATTGTCCCCCAAAATATGTACCTTCAGCAGGCAGTAAACTTTGGCAGCTAGAAAGGGTGAATTTTGCAGAAAGCAATGAGGACGTCGGAAACAGATTACATCTTTTTTTCCTTAAAGGAAATCTTCAGGACATCTGGAGGACAGCTATAAAATTTTCCTATTTTATGTTTTAATTACATTTTGAGATTGTTAGCATCCTGTGCTTTAAAAAGAGTGAACTTCATGCTCAAAGTATACAGAAAATTAAAAGATCTACTGAGAACTGCAGCTATGTTTTGGTTAGTTGTCACTTGTAACTCAGTATATTGTAAATAATGGAAGAGGGAACATTAAAACATGAGCTCCAACAATTTTCACCACGAGTCCAACAAAGAAACAGACTATAGGTGTTGACAAGAATTGTTTGGTGGAGAATGATATTGCATATTGCAGAGCCTGTGAACATCAGCTTTACATAAACTTCTTCCATATGAGACGTTAATCAGGACAGAGAACTGAAGGGTCTGAAAACAATCAACATTTCTCCTTTCAAACCCCTAATGTTCTCTGTGAAGAGTTCATGGTACCCCTGTGCAGTGGGAATGCAGGAGGATCTGGGGTAGCCACGGGCTGATCACTGGTGGACACATCTTCTGAGGTGTGCTAAGCAAGCCCTGACCTGAGAGCCCTGCACCAACCAGGCTGAGCCAGCTGAGGGGTGGGAGTGTGGGAGACAGTGAAATGAACTTCTGAACCAGAGCAAACCAGATCTGAAGGAGCCTGTGATGGGTGTTTCAGCAGTAAAAATGAATAAAAGGAGGAGTAAAAAGTGCCTGGGAAGTTTAAAAGAATAAATGCTAGGAGGAAGCCAGCAGCAAAGGAGACAGAGCTGTGGATGTACACATGCAGTTTAGATAAATAGATGGATTACCATAGTTCCTACAAATTAACTTCGATGACAAATGAAAGCATTCACAAAGTTAATGTAATAGCTATATGCAAAATATGAGTATATCTTGAAATATACTGAAATTAATATATTTTATATGTACATGACTATATATGAAAACATATAAGGATGGTTTGCATATCTTTTGAACCAGAATTTGGAAGGAAGGAATAATTTTCAGAAAAGTAAACAACTGTATTTAACAGCTTCTGAGAAAGATTTGAATTTTGCATTTTCAAACAACATTTTCATTTCCATAAATGCAAAATGCATTTTGAAAAACAAAACCAAAAAAACCCAAATAAAACACAAACCAAAACAACAAAAAAAAAAAAAGGGGGGGGGGGGCTGGCTGCACTATTTACCTTTGTATAAAGATCTAGTGGTGTAATACAGTTTGATTGCAAAATATATGCTGTTCCCAAGGGAACTGCTGCTTGAAAGGACTCACTAGCCATGATTAGAGGGATCAGCTGATCATTTGCTCTCATCTTATGCTAGTATAAAGCCAAAGAAAGCCAACTGGCTTGAAGGACCTGTGGTACAGTCACCTGGCAAGCTTCTCTTCCTTGGGTAAAAAGGACCAAAACAGTTATTAAGACCAGAGTGTTGCTCTTATCTCAAAGCAGCACCCTAGCAGAATTCAAGGTCTGGATCTGCAGATGGGATTGATACAGCCTTGTGATGGGCTCACACCATGGCCATTTAAATAAGCAGTGATTTCATCAATTCGTGTTAGCGGCAAAATCTGCCATAAACTGTGGGCCACAGCAAGTTCTTAACAATAACGACTCCTTTTTTTAGAGCTAAACTGATCAAGGTGCCACCACGCTAGGAAGGCTTAGGAGGCCCTGTCCAGATTGCTTGCGCCCACCATCAGTCTGCCATGTCTATCATCTCTAGCCCCTACCAGGGAAGGCCACTGGGCCATGTGTTCCCCTGCTGCTCCCAGCACCTGGCAGAAGGAAGCTCTGGAGGCTGGCAGGACCTCTCTCCCTTGCTTTCCCCCAGCCCTCCCCACCAGGGCTGGATCCCCCCTCTGCTTACAGACATGTTATAGTGGGGCAGATCTTTAGCACACCCAACTTGGGAATGTGTTGTTAAGAGCAACACTCCAAATTATCTATACATTATTATTCATGTTCTCCTTTTTTTTTTTTTTTTTTTGTCCCTCCAAATGCTCTTGGGGGATAATTTTTGAGTTTTAAAATGATTTTTCTTTTCTGCAAAATGAATGTGAAAGATTAATGCGAAGTCAAGCAATCTTCTTTTACTTAAACAAAGTCACTCATACATATACTTTCACTCCCCACCTCTTGGGGAGCAAATATTTATACATTGAATTCTGCAATAATAATTTAACTCCGGTGTGCCTACTGCCCACCAGAAAGGAGAATGCTACATTTACTCTTTCAAGTAACATGGTGTATTTGTGACTTTAAGAGAGTGAAGCTATAACAATCCCAAAATTGGTGTGTTTAATCCCACAAGTAACTAC
>JANHGN010022931.1:0-24635 GCA_024605025.1 Megaceryle maxima | reverse complement strand
CGGGGGGCGTGGGGGGGGGGGGGGGGGCGCGGGGGGTGGGGTGTTTTGGTTTCTTGTTGGGGGGGGGGGGGGGGGGGGGGGGGGGGGGGGGGGGGGGGGGGACACGGACAACAAAGAAAGGCTTTGTCTGCACACAACAGCCTGGACAAATGCTGGGCATGAGAGCTGCCATCCAAAGAAAATCCAGACATGGCAGTGACTCTGCCCTGACCTTACCCCAACCCAGACAGTGAGGTCGGTGCCCTCTCAGCAGAGACCAGCATCCATTACAAGACTCCCAGCAATGGGGAAGGGAGCACCCAGCTGTCAGTGTAGCCCTCCCTCCCTGAAGAAGATGCCGGGGGTGCCAGCAAGGGCAAGGGGGGGATCAGCAGGAGGGCAGTCACCAGGCTGCACCAAGCCCAGCACAGGTGCTTGCCAAGGGGATGGTGGGAAACACTGATGGCTTAAAAGCAGAAGGAGGACAGCGACCGCTGCTGGGGGATGCACCCCTCTTTCTCCCTCTGCCTGGAGGAGCCACCTCAGCCACACTCTGCTGTACCCCCAGTTGGAAACACATCAGAACCACTTGGGGACAGGCCAGCAGCCCCCATCTCATGCCACCCAGAGAGGGGGGAGCCATTCCTTCCTTCCCTCCTGCCACAGCCAGGTAGCCGCTGAGGCAGTGCTTTGCCAGGCTGATGGTGCTGCAGTAAGACTGGGTTACCCACCCCAAGGTCACAGTAGGGGACAAGGCGGGGACCTGGCAGCACAGGGCTCAATGCCTGCAAAGTGCTCCCATGTTGCCATCAGAGAACTCTGCAACCCCAGGGGTTTTGGGGGGCTCCATGTAAGACTCCACCTACAAAACCTGCCCAGCATCCCAGTACTGGGACAGGTCTAAGACCACCTCTTAATTTCCCATGGAGCTCCTGCTCCGTGTCCTCAGGCCCTGCAGGGCCAGAGAGCCAGAGCAGCTTTTTGGGCCACTGAATTTAGAAACCAGCAAAAAAGAAAGCTGGGGAAAGCCCTGCAGGAGAGGAGGATCCTCAAATCACACCTGGGCTCCAAGGCCTGGCCACAGCCCACACCCTGGTCAGGCACCCACCCTAGATCAATGCTTGCAAGTGGCTCTGAAAGTGTAAAGGCCAGATTAAAACTAGAAAAAGGAAGGAGAGGATAAACAAATATTCTGTGTAAAAAGCAAACTGCCAGCCCCTCTAGATAAAAAAGGAACTAGAGGTGTAACACCATCCTCATGGCTTTGTGATCCCTCCTCCCACACACTCCTTCCTTCCCATCCCCACTGAAAACATCCCATCTGGAGCCCAGCAGCAGCAGAAGCTGACAGCAATGTGACACCAGTCCCTCCAGATCCCTCATCGATCTGGAAGGGAGGACAAGCTGCCACCATCAGCTTCCCTCAGCCCTGCTCAGCCCTGGCGTTGCTGTGCCCCCCCTCCAAGGACCACAGAAAGCCAAGCAGAGGATGTGCAGCTGGAAAGGACCATCAGCATCCTGCCCTACACTCAAACACATGCTGCCCACGTCCCCACTACCCCTAAACACAATGCTAATAGGCAGGGCCACAAGCAGGTCAGGGGTCAAGGGGTAACACAAGCAGGACATGTGGGGACGACTGCCCACAACAGCACCCTGCTCCTGACTGCTGCCAGGGAAGCCACCTTGCCTCCTTCAGCATACCCTGACCAGCAAAGATCAGGAGAAGCAACAAAAATGCAGGATACTGTGCCCAGGACAGGGTGCTGGAGAACCTCAAAAACCACAGAGCAATGAGCCTGACCCCCTGGCCAAGCCCAGGTCCTCCTGCCCCTGGCAGGGACCATACCAGGACCTTCACAGTGTCTTTCCCTGGCTGAGGATGCAGTTAACACAAGCTGTGTTTATACAGGGCATGTACAGCTGTAATTATAGGCATGATGTTATGATAACAGGAAATCCGTGCCCTGTGGAGATGCAGGCAGAGAAAGGCACACACGGAGCTATTTGCTAATTGCCACCAACAAGCAGTCTTTTGTGCCATGGCAGGGTACGGGAAAAGAAGTATCCCCCACACCAGGCTGAAGCCAACAGCACCCACCTCCACCCGCCCTGCCCAGGTCAATGACTAAGCCATACAGACCTGGACAGACAGAGATTGCCCCATGGCAGCTACTGGGCAAACCCACCTGTCCTGAGACATAACAAGACAGGTTCTGATCCACCAGCAGCCAGGACTCAGCTTCCCTAGACTATAACCCTTCCAAAAGACAGATGTTTTGTAAAGTTGGTTGGCAGAGAGGAGCAGGGGGAAATTGCTACTCACTGGCCCTCTGCACGTTACCCCCAATATATCAAATTATTCTATGGTGGAGGCACAGTCCTACTTGTACCCCCAAAGGGCCAGCGAGGCAAGAGGTCATCCGTCCCCAGCAACATCACTAAGGGCTTTCCTACCTTTTTGATCTTTCCGCTCCGCGTGCCCGCAAAGATGACAGTTTGTCCTCTGTAGTCATAGGCAGCCACTGATGTCATGCCATCCTCCTTATCCACAAAGAGCGGGGTCCCCTCGATGGTGATGGTCCCACCCAGTGGCTGGTTAAAATCCTGGCCGCAGAAATTGTCGTCGATCTGCAGCGGCTATTAGAAGAAACGAGAGAGATAAGCTTTTTGCCAATGCCTTGACATGCTGGACCTCCCAGATGACCATCAGCCATCTCTCACCTCCAACCCATCAGCTATAGCAGCTTCAGCAGCCCCATCCCTTGCCATCCCTGTGCCAGCCATCCCAACTCACCAGCCAAGGGAAGGGACAGGCTGATGCCTCCATCAAATTCTGTGTGCCAATGTAAGGCAATTGGGAAATATCCAAGCCGTGCAGCCCCTCTCTGCACCTAACAAGCTTTGCAGACCAAGACCAAGGCTCTCAGTCTTCTGCATCTTTATAAGGCAGTATTTAAAAACCCAATGGAAGCCAGTGTAACATTCCTTCTCCCCCTCCACCTCCATCACTTCCATCTCAGACATGTGGGATGCCAGCACAAGCTCCCTGGCACACATCCCCACCCCTCACCTCAGTGCTAGCTTCAAAAAGAAAATGGCTTGGCAGTAAGACAGGAGGGGCTGAATCCTGTGCCCCAGTCTTCCCCCAGAGAAAAAACACTTCCCAGAAAGGCCGTGCCAAGATAAACAGGTCTGAGCTCCTGGAAGAGCCTCACTTCACATAGCAGAACCTCCAGCAAACAGACTATCCACCTGCCACCCCTGTTCCTCCTCCCGCAGGAACGTCTTTGGGAAATCCCCACATTTTTTCGTCCTACCTTGCCCCAGACAAGGCACCTGGCTCAGCCAGCAACCTCCTCAGCTCAGCACTCACCCACAGGTCTGGGAGAAGCTTTTTCAAGCTCTGCCCATGGACATGCAGAAGCAGGGCTGCACTGGCCCCTCTCCACCCCTGGGAAACCCCAGCAAGGATGGTCATATCAATGGGCAAAGCAAAGCCAAAGGGATGACCCCTATGAAAGTCAGGATGCAGGCAGGGGATTGGGACCAGGACCAGCCCTGCAGCACTCACTCCCCTCCATCAAGCATCCTCACCTCATTGCCCTGACCTGCTGAGCAGAACAGACCCCAGCCACAGATATTCAGTCTGGGGGGGCACATCAGCCTCACAGAGGTCCCACACTAGACAATGACCTCATGCAGTCACAAAGCACCAGCAAAATCCACACCCAGAAGCCCCCAGCCTGTCCCAGGCAGCGAGGGGCTCAGGCCAAATCTCCAAGGGTGGCAGCAAGCCTGGGTACAGAAGGTCAGGGCGGCAAAGTAGGCACGGCTGAAGGGGAGACAGCCTGCTCCAGCCATGGGATTTTTCCACTTCACATGGTTCCTTATGTAACTTTGAACATAAAGGGGAGAGAGGTTTTTTGGCAAGCAGAGGCCTCCAAATGCATGCCAGTCCCCAAGGGGTTTTAAATCCATACAGCATGTGCACAGAGCATATGGGAAAATGCTGAGCTCCTGAGCTCCGCATACGCAAGGGCAGCACATAGCTCCACGATTCTCCCTCGCCGCTGCCTGGGAAGCGAAGGTCAGCATGGACTGGCTTGCACCAGCAACCCACAGCGAGGAGGGAAAACATGGTGTTTTTTCATGCTGTGGTACAACGCACTCACAGCCACAATGGCTTCAGCCTCCCGCAGCCATGGCAAATCTGCTCCTCTCCTCGCCATACCCCGAGGCCAGTGGTCCCACTCCCAGATGCAGTGGGGACCAGTGCAATGCCAGCCTTCCAGCAGGGAGGACTGGGAACAATGCCAGCCAGTCACGTTTGGCCTCCACAGATGGTCTGGGGATGCTGAGCTGCTTCTTCAGTTACTCCAACATGTTTGTCCTGGGTGCTTGAGTTAGTATACGGACAAAGACTGACACCCTTCTCTGCCTGACCTTTGCTTGTCCTTCCCTAAGCTGGGGGAACTCCTACAGCCAGGCACAAGATATGTGGGGATCCCCCAAACAGGAACGTGGGGCACTACACAACTCGCGGTCACAGGAAAGGCAGGAAGGGGAACTGGGCAGCACCCAACTGCAAGCACCCTCTCCCATCCATCAGCCAGTGCACACACCAGGCATCCTCCTCCGCATCACCAGGCTGGACATTTTAAAATAGCAGATCCAGAACATTATCTTCCTAACCAGAGAGCCAGACAGGAGCGATGCCCCAGCCAATACTCAGCTCCCATCCCAGGATCCTTCAGGTACTTTGCTGAATAATCTCTGGCCCTGACAGCCCCCTAGTAAAGCATCCCAACACCTTCCACCCAGCCACCAGCAGAGAAGTTAAGGACAATGCCATGAAGGGGCTTAAGCCCTGGCAGCCCCTGGGTGCAGTTTCTGATCTCTCCACACTCAATCTGCAGCTTCCTCAACCCTTTGGCTGCTGAATATGCAAGAGGAGAGATGTTTACGGTGTTTACTTCTCTCTGCTTTGTCTCAACAAACTCTCTGGGAAACGACAAATACAGCTGCGCTCCGGGACCATGAGGAACGCCCGCTGCTGCTGCCGTGATGCCGACATCACCTCGATAAATAATTACGCCGACAATTAGCTCATTAACAGCAAACTGCCTCGTTAGGGAAGCTCAGGCAGGCAGCATGGTGAGGTCGGGCCAAGGACAGCAGTACAGGGGTTACAGCACCCACCAGCATCCCCAGAGGATGCAGGCTGTAGGGAGAGGAATGGAGGGGCAGAAGAGAGATGGAAGGACAAAGGGACAGCTGTCACCCAGCCAGTGCCGGCAGGGACCAACACACACAACAGCCTGTGAGGGCCACTGACCTTGCAGCGCTTCCATCTCGCTGGTGATGGGATCTGCAGGAGGCATCCAGAGCTCCCATTTGCACGATATTGGCAGGGACCAAGGTGTTTTGTGTTGGTTTTGTTTGTTTGTCTGGGGTTTCTGTTTGTTTTGTGGTTTTGTTGGTTTTTTTAATATATTAGTTTTTCTTTCGTTTTCAATTCAGTGTTTTCCTTTGACATCCCTCTAGGCTGCCAGTGGCCCCAAGACACCCCAGGCCCCAACCTCCACTGTGCAGCAGCTTTCTCCTCTCTCCGAGCACTAACCTGCCTCCCCAAAACAGGGTCAGGGAAGTCAGATTTCCATGGGAAGCAGTCTGCAGGAGCAGGGAAAGCAAGCCCACAGCACCAGGCCAGTGGTAGCAGTCAGCTCCTTGACGTGCCTTGTCTCATTGCCTCCCTTCAAGCCCACTTACGAAAGCAATGAGGGAGCAGACAGAAGAGGCGAGGCTCACGCCACTCAGTGTTATTAATTAGCCAGTAATTCACCAGTTAACACCATTACAGGCTCACCCCATCCCCCTGTGCCCTGTCAGAGGCTGTGATGGAAGATGCAAAGGACACAAAGAGCCAGGCAGGAGGTTGCAGGAGGCAGGTACCAAGTGCCAGACTGGGATGCCAGGTTTTTTTGCACACTAATCGCTGCCCAGGAATAATCCCAGTGTGGTACGGTTCGTTAAAACCTGCATTTTTCTGGCTGCCCCTGGGAATGATTTGGCTTATCCTGGCCCAGTTTGGGCCAGTTTGTCATGAGCCATTGCCAGCAGACTGTGTAGCAAGCCCCACCAAGGACTCTAAACTAATTTTCTCCCTGGGGTAGCCCAGGAAAAGCTGCTGCCCACATCCTGCCAGCTCCCAGAACCAACTCTGCCCACACTGCCAGCCCAAGGGCCATGGACTCCAGGAACCCTGAAACACCCCCTGCTGCAACATGTCCACCCTGGCTCCAACCTACTGCCCTTTCCCAGCCCTCCTACATTAGACCCTCGTCCCCTCATTTTGCAGACAGGCACACTGGGCAGATGAGCCAAGCACAACTGGCCTTGAGCACACAGACCCACAGTCCCTGTACTGCACAGGGGAAGCAAAGAGCCGGGCCTGAACCCCTCTCTGGTGAAACACCACGAGCAGCAAAACCTCTCGATGGGCTCAGGAGAGATTTGGGCAGTGGGGCTGGCACAGGGGAACAGGCTGGGTTGTCCCGCAAGGTGCCTTTGCTGCACATGCGAGTCCATGCTCAGGTCTGAGTGCACCAGCATAAAGGATCTCACTCGCGAGCTGGCTCCACTTCCCATCCCACTGCCAGATCACTGGATCCCAGAAGGGGAGAAAGAGGAATAGGAAACAGGAATTTGCTCTCCTCACCAGCACTGCGAAGGAGCCAGGGACATCTCCTGAGCTGGCTGCCAAGCCTGGCAGCCTCTTCTGGCTCTGGCACCAACTACAGAGAACGGGAGCTGCCCTGCAGCACTGAGAGATGAGCATCCCTTGGTCCTGCACTGCTTGAGGTCTGAGAGCAGGATGCCAGCAAAGCCTCCTCCAGGATAGACCAGCCTCAACCCCTTGCTGCTGCAAAAGAGCGGAGCAAGAGAGCTCCTGGGATGTTTTCTATATGGATGGGGTGTAAAACCCAAGCAACTACTGACTTGAGCAATTACATCCTGCCTCCTTAAAAATAAAAAACTCCACATCCTTTACTGGTGGCCAGACATCACCACTGAGATATGTCACTTCCACCACCCACCCCAGAGGTGGCTGCATTTTGAGGGGCACAGAAATCCCTGCTCTGCGGGGTCTGGTTTGGCTTATTCTCAGCACAGCGAGGGGCTGAGGGTTTGACTCACAATCCAGTCATGCCTTTCCCAGCTCTGCTTGGCAGATGGAGCAGGTTGGGGACAGAAAACACCACCTGGCTACCTTGGGGGAGGGCAGCACCCATTCAAAAGCAGGAGCCACTCCATTGTGGCACACACCCTTCCACCCCACCAAAAGCCACATCTGCAGGACCCAAAGAGCACCTTGAGATCCACCTACTCACATGGGCTGGCTACCAAGTAGAAATCTCAGCACTGTCCTAGCATGAACTGCCTCCAAAGTACAGGGGGGCAGAGCCCCCTCCCCACACCTGGGGGGCACAGCACTGCCACCAGGAGAGGCGAGCTGGGAGTATGGGAGGAAGCACTGAGCATCCCTGCCACCACAGCCAGCAGCTGCGCGACCCAACAGGCAGCAGTGTAACGATTTCATCATTTTCCAGCAGAATTGAATTAGTTCAAAGCCAAAATCTGATTTGCAAGCCCAGCGCTCTTGACAGCAAACCCTTTACTTTGTCAGGCAGCTGTTAGCTGTCTCCTCCAGAGCTATGGGGAGGACAGTGGAAGGGAAGGCAAGACTGCTCCACAGGGACTCTCTAGCCACCTGCCTGCACCGCCAGCCACCCAAAACCCTGCTCAGGCAGGGCTGAGGGCTTGGTGATGGGTGCCAAGCACCAGCAAGCACAGCTAGGGGAGGGACCTCCACCAGAGCCTCCCAAACGCACACATCAGCACCCCAAAAATCCTCTCCAGAAGGTATCTGAACCTGCCTGGGGACTACCCAGCTCAGTTTCGTAGTGCCCAGTGTAAGACCCCCCCCCCAATCACTCAGCACCATAGTCTCCCTGAGACCACTCATGGTTTGTAGCATCCCTGGGAGGAAAAAAAAAAATAAATCAAGTAATATTAATAGTTCATCTGGAAAACAAACCCAGAACCAAGAAGGGAGGTCTCATGCTTCCCACAGCTCATAGGCCCCACACAGAGCAGCTGAGCCACAACCAAGGGCCAGATGCACCCATGTGAGCACCAGGCAGGAGGACTTCTCTCTGGGGACAGAGGGGAGTTATTCTGTGATTCTCTAAAGAAGCACTCCCTCAGCTGGGAATCATTACTCTGGAATGATTGCACTCGCCTCCTGCACTTGTGGACAACAGTCTGCACTGGCCACACTCAAAACCCACCTCACTGACAGCATCTTGTGCCCTCTGTCTCCTCTCCAGCAGCCCATGCGTGGTCCCTTCACGCTGAGCATCTGACCAAATTCTACTGGGATCACCAACCTTATCACCTCCCTCCATCAGGTCTGTGCTCCCCGTCCCCCATACCTTCTGCTCAGCCACTGCCAAGACCCAGGTGACACAACACTCACAAATTCACACATGCCATCTGCAAGGGACTCTCCAGTGGAGCTGCAGCCCTGAGGACTAAGCATCCTGCCCTGCCAGCCCAACTCACTGACACTCCTCAAATCCACAGTGCAGGGGCACCAGAAGCAGGCACCTGCATAGGCATGGGGCCCCTTGCTTGGGGCTCTCCACAGGCACCAATACAACCCAAACCTGAATGGCCACCCCACAGTGAAGCCATGATCTCCACGAAGAATGCTACTGATCAAACTGAGCACCCAACCCTAACAGCACCAGTCCTCCCACTGGGAAAAGACAGCTCAGGTCAGGTCACTGTGAAGGGTCTGGCCAGAGAGCACCACCAGGAACCAGAAACAGCCTGGTTTGAGGAGACAAGTGGGAACTTACCGAGTTGATGCAACCCAGCTCCTTATTCAAGAGCCAGGGCAGTGAGAGTTTCCCTTCCCCTCTGTAGCATGACTGGATACGCTCCTTGATCTTATCCTTGATTTTCTTCAACGTGAAGAGGCAGAGTACAGACTCCTTGGGAGGCTTAACCCTGTTTTTCTGGCCCTGGGAGAAGATGGTGAAGAGAATATCCTCCCGCTCAGAGATACCCAGGTACTTGGCCAAAGCCTTGCCAGGCTTGGTCAGGTAGGCGTCCTGGATCAGGCGGTACTCGATGCCATCCTGCACGCAGCCAATGGGGAACTCCACGTAGGAGTAGAACTTGGGGTCATCCACACAGAGGCGGACAATCTTAGAGGTGAAAAACTGCTCCCCAGTGGAGTCAGGTGAAGTGAGCTGCGTGTCCAGCTGCAGGGTCAGGTAGTAAACAAACTGCTCACTGCTGAAACTGTAGATGTAGTAGATGTCAAAGGTGGGGAACTTGGAGAGTGTATCCGAAGGGATCTTGAGCTGAGAGGAGACAAACTCATCCTGATAGACAAAGCCAAACATCTCTGCATTTTCCTCGTTCGCCATCAGCTTGCGACTGGAGAGGGTGGGGAAGTACTCTGACTTCCCATCAATGGGCGTCCCAATGAAGAGCTTGTTCTGCCCATTTAGCACCTCAATGATGACCCCAGACATGGTGCCTGACTCGTTGACACTGGAGAGGTAGTGCTCCTTGCGGTGGTGTGGCTCACCCAACTTGAAGAGGTCATCCAGCCGGAGGAACTGGCAAATACCCTGGGAGGCACTGCCACAGGCAATCAGCCGGTTCCCCGAGTAGTCCACCAGCAGCAGTTTGTTCACATTGTTGGTGGCGACCAGCCCATGAGGGCAGGACTGAACACTGGGCGGAGGGTAACACTTCTCATTGTCCTCCACAGGCCCCGTTACATGGGTCCGCAGAAGCGTGAGGTTATTGGAGAGCTTGTAGATCCGATTGACAGCCCCCACATAGACCTCCCCAGTTTTGTTGTGGACCACCAAGTGTGTCAAGCTCCAGTCTGAAACTGGGAAAGTCCTAAAGGGAGACTTGGGGCTGCCTTCCGCCAGCGGTAGCCAGGTGCTCCCCAAGAGCAGCAAGGTCCAAACGTTAATGGACAAGTGGTGCTTGAGCCAAAGGAGCCACATTGCAGCAGCCTCACAACCAGCCAAGGCCATGCCCAAACCCAGCCACAAAATAAATAGACACAAACCCAAACTAAAGGGATGAGGGAGGGAGAAGGAGCTAACGGGACACAGTCTCCTCTGCTTCTGCTGTGCTCGGCATTCAGGGCATCATGGGCACAGCCAGTCCAGTCAGCCCTAGAGGGAGAGACAAGAAAAGAAGGGTTAGGAGGCTTTCCTGCACAGTGTCAAGCCTGTTCCACCCCACCCAGCAGACTCTGCTGCTTCACGCTTTTCCAGCAGGCAGCTTAACAAAGCATCTCCCACCACCTCGGGCCACGGAGGAAGACACAACCCCAGTCCAGGAACAAGGAAGCCTGCGAGATGCTAAGGACAGCCCTTCCTGCTCGTGGCATGTCCCAACCAAGGAGCTGCCATGCGCTTTGTCTCACCATCCTGGTCTCAACCACCAGCCAATGGCCTCCTCCAAGGGACACCACCCTCCCCTTTCCCCAACCCAAGCCCCCTCAGGAAGAGCAGCAGCTGCCTGACCAAGCCTGCAACCACTGGCTGGACTAGACTGGCCCATCTCCAGCAGCCAGCAACTTGCTGTGTGCTCTGGCACACCCACCGCACACAAACGCCTTCGGCAGTAGCTGGCCCTGACCTGCTTTTAAGACCACCAGCAGCACTGAAGCGTTAGCCAGGGATGACTGCTAACAAACCTCGAGAGGAGCCTCCTGGGCTGCTGCCCCTGCCCTGCTCCACCACACCACTGGGAGCAGATACAAAACCCAATTTGCAGCAATCACAGTCTGAGTTCCTGCACAGAGGAGGATCCTGAAAGCACCTTTTACAGGAGCTGGGAAAGCCAAGAGCCCGGGCTCACTGCCTGCTGTCCCTGCCACCTGCCTGCCTGACAAACCCCAGGAGGGCTGTGGGCAGCAGCAAGTGGGTACAGCAAGGAGAAGCACGTCCTTCTGGCATTTATATGCTTTAAGGAACAGGGGGCCAGCCATTAAGCAGTTGGTTTGAGAGGCTCTGGAGAGAAGAGGGGGTACATGCAAGAAGGATGGAGAGCTCTGCACGCTGCTGTGCCATGGCTGGCGCTTGCCAACATGGAGCAGCAAAGCAGCAGGGAGCCATACAAAAATCCCACACCAGTGTGACCTTTGCATCCCTGGCAGTGGAGAGGAGATGGCCGCGGGTAGCCAACACAGCTCTTGCCTTCAGTGTCTGCTCAGCAACCCCTCAGTTACAGCCCCCTCCCTGCCTTCTCCTTCCCCTGCCACAGGCACTAGCACCTCTGGGATAATGTGGGGTTGTGAAAACCCCCCCTTACCAGCACACAGCCCATCCCACCTACACTGTCACAACCCATCCGCCCAGGGTGGGACTGTCACTCCCAAGGTCCATGGCTATGACACAAGCTCAGCCCTCAGATCCCCACCCCAGCTGCCACAGATAAGCTGCTCTGAAAGCAGCTCCCTCTCCTTATCGCCCATCTCTGACTCAGCCT
Source organism: Megaceryle maxima (assembly GCA_024605025.1). Lineage (NCBI taxonomy): Eukaryota > Metazoa > Chordata > Aves > Coraciiformes > Cerylidae > Megaceryle > Megaceryle maxima. The sequence continues at coordinate 13,061 of JANHGN010022931.1, read as the reverse complement.
GGAGTAACCTGCGGGAGGATCCCCACCAGGGAGTGGCACAGGTAGGAAACATGGCCCGCGGTGACCGTGCAGCTCCATAGGCATCTCAGACTGGGCAGGGTGCCATGAGAGGGCAGCGGGCTGTGCGCACCATAATGGCAGGGCTGCAGGGGGGGACAAAGGCTGCCCCAGGGCTCAGCAGCCTGCTGCATATGGGCTGTGGGACCTGTCAGCAAGACCCCACACAAGCTTTAGAGAGCCACATCATCACTGGGCCAGCAGCTGGGCCATACAGGTACCTTGACATCCCATTCAGCATCCTTCAATTCTGCTGCCCCTTTCCCAAGCCACAGAGACGGGAAGAGATACGAGGGAAGGGAAACACCTTCTCCCCCTTTTCCCACTCCCAAATGAACACGAACCTCCTGGACATCTTTGCAACTATGTAAGCTCTGCTGGGACCATGGGCAAAGCTTCCACATCACTTCCAAACCCAATCTGCAGATCTGCCATCTCCACCAGCTATCCCCTGCCCACATGCTCACCATCCTGCTCCCTTCCACTGCCCCAATACATCCACCTCCAAGGCAACAGCCTTGAGGGAGGTTTGGACAACAGCATAGAAGCAACGAGACCAAAGCCAGATGCCACAAAGCTCTGTGGGAGTGGAGACAACCAAAGCATGAAGCCACCAACCCTGGAAATCATGGACATGGTCCTTATTTCCCATCCCTACCCTCTTTTCCAACATTGGAAGCCTTCTAGCAAAGAGCACAGAGTCTCACCACTGTCAGGGCGAGCCTGCTCCCAAGGGACAGCCACACTGCACAGCACCTTCACTTTTACAAGCTTGTCAGCAAGAGCTCAACCATGAGCACCCCAGATCAGAGCTTATCAGCCCCAAACCACACCAAGGCATGAGACCAAACCGCAATGTCAGCACAAACCCACCAGTTAGCTCTGAAAGCCACCGGCAGCAGGCAGCATGGTTTCCTGACAGGTTGATGGATGGAGGTTTCTCACCCTAAGAAACTGGCACGGCCCTCACCAAGCCACCATGAACCACAGGGCTGAACCCCTCCAGGAACAATACAGCTGGCTGCCTTGCAAGGAGATCACCATTCAGAGGAAACTCACGTGCCAGTGACACACTGCAGAGCATAGGAGGAGTGGGGAAACCAGAGGTGAAACTTGGTGCAGCATGGGCATGCCAGCCAGAGCATCATCCTGCCATGACAAGCAAGTGGGACAGGGAAGTCACTTTCTTGGTGCTTTTCTATGATTCATCATTTCTATTTCAGCATGAGAACTGGAGGTCAGGCCACTGCCACAAAACAGAGCTAGAAAGCCCAACAGGAGATTCCCAAATTAACATAGGAAACTACTACTCAGGAGCTGGAATGAGAGCAAAGTGAGGCAGAGCTGGGGCAAGCCAAGAGCAGAGAAATGACACTCTGCAGAACTCCTCTGAGATTTCTGCTCCTAAATATACTTCAGCAGCAACATCTCATCCTAGTGACTTGACATCAGTGGTGGTTTTGTCCGTCCACTTTCTTCAGGATTAAACAATTTGGGTTCCTGAGACTTGGACTGAACTAAAGCGAGGTTTGAGTCTGCAGCAGTGTGGGCAACAGGCAGCCCTGTACCAGAGCACGGGCACTTGCATGGCCCCAGCTCCCTGCTCGCAGGAATAACTGGGGAGAAGCAGTGCAGGGGTCAAAGGGCATTTCTCTCCTGCCACATCTGCATGGAGAGGTCATGGTACAGCTAACATCAGGGCAGTTCCTCCACTGGCACACACTTTGAACCATGCAGCACCCAAACCCCATGGGGCTGCACTCAAGTAGCATCTCATCCCTGGGAGGACCCTGCCCAGGACCACCATGCAAGTGCCATCAGGAAGTGAGCCCTGCACCACACACACCACCACCACAGTCCAAAAGATAGAAAACCCTAAACAGACACCCTGGAGCCAAGCCAAGCCCTGAAACAGGCTGCAATAAAATAATACACACCCCAGCCTGGATGCACACATGCCAAATGGGAGAGCAGGACCTAGAATACACCCTGTTATGCTGCAAGTGATGCAGTGCAGAGCATCCTGCAGCACAGAGATCCCCACGCAGGGCCACACCGCTGGCAAGGTGGGGCCGCAGGCTTGTGGTTTGTTTCCCAAGCAGACGCACGTACACACACACAAATATATACATACACACATGCAAATATATATAGCACAGGAAACCTGTTGTCAGAAACAAAGCCAGCGAAGTGATCATGCAAGCATCAAATCCAGTGCCTTTCATCCCACGCAAGAGAGGACGTTTGCTCATGGTTTCACCTTGAAAGTGGCCATGCTGAGACAATCACAGCTGCTGCATGACCTGGATGGGGCTGCCTGCCTTGCCACAGCCAACACACACACACACAAAAAGCCATTGATGTGCCCCACAAACCCCTGCGCCAGGCTTGTTCACTGGTAAAGAGGCAGCAAGGAGCTGCAACGTTCACACCCCCAGGCTGCGAGCTTCCTGGTGCCAGAGCGCAGCCAGAAACCTGGGTTTGGGATGGGACACCACACTTTGCAAAAATAATCATTGCTTTTGATAGCACAAAGCAGGAGTACTGGGACGGAAAATCTAACCTTAAAAGGCAAAGACTGGACGGAGCATTAAGGACCAGCTCTCCACTCATCCGGGCAGCGAGTCCAAAGCACTGACAGATGCCAAGTCAGCACGGGTGGCAGCCGCCACAGAAACAGCCAAAGCCAGGGTTTAAAACACACCAGTAAGCACAGAGGTGCACATCCAGCACCCACTTGCTGCCTGCACCCTTGCATCACTAAGACCCTGGCTGGCTCACATCACCACTGGTGCTGTTCACCATTGTGCAACATCCCAGGACGAGCCCTGCACCGTTACTGGAGTCACAGGTGGGACTGCAACCCCAGGGTTATGAAAAACATCATTTGTCTTGGGGGGAAAAAGCTGCTCTCAAGCAGTGGGATGAGGCTGCAAACTGCCCCAAAAGCTTTATGGCCTTGCACTTTGCAAAGAAGGCTGGAAGACTGAAGCAACTGTATTGAAAATCCACATAGAACTGACCCCCAAAAGGGGAAATGGCATCTAATGGGTTTTGACCTCAATCTCTCCAAGTCACTTGCTGCTCTCAGCAACAGGAAACTGCCCAAGAGGGGACCGGCTCCATTTTCAGACACACACGAGCTGCTGAGATGCCCGTAATTAGCAAAGGGGAGAGAGGGAAGATTATCTGGGGGAGAGAAAAGCCTGCAGGTCACAGGAGAGTCAGCTTTACTATACAGCTGGTGTATTTTTAGGTTCCTCTGCCTGGGAAAAGCCTTGCAACAATGAGGAAAGGCTGGTGGTGGTACCGAGTTAGAGCCGCACTACATATGCAATCGTCTGCAACAGAGCTAAACTTTAACTCCTTCCGCCACTGCACATAAGTCATTAAAAACCATTTAGCCGGGGTCTTCCCCTAACAAGCAAGTTAAATCATTATAAATCTTATCACTGTCTTGAACCACACCCTGATGAAATCAACAGCAAGCTCTGAAGTGTCCCTGCTCCAATCTCCATTACTATCACCGGTATCAGGAATAGCTTTAGCATCTTGAGTTTCCTCCCAGGCTGCTGCCATCCCCCCAGGGAGGGGCTGAGCATTCCCTCCTGCCCTGCCACCGCAGCACATATGGGCACAGAAGCTTCCACTCCTGCCCTGCAAGGATCTTCTGGGCAAGGAATTCAACCTCTTCTGTCCCAAGAAACATGACAAGGAGAAGCAGCCATATACTGCACAAGGACTACAATTAGAAGCTTGACCCTCAGCAAAAAGGAGCATAAAAGAACAAGTAGCAAGGAAATAAAATAGCATTTCTCAAGCGTGCAATTCCCATTCTTTGGTCCTCTGCAAGAAGTCACATCATGCCAAGGAGAACAGCTCTGGAGCGACCACATGCTCTCACTGTCAAGAGACTGCACGCTGCCCTGCAGAGAGCCATTCCCCAACGGGCTCATGAGCATTTCTGAGATCGAAACACAGGCTTCTTCCAACCAGTGTCCCAAGGCAGACGCACAAGGACAGTCTCAGCAGGTCCTGCCAGGACCACCTGTCCCCAATGTACAGACTGGGCGTGGACTGAGACCTTACACATATTCCCCAACTCTGTTCAGCTGTGAAAGAGAAAGTCAATGTCTGTCCTTTATTCTCACAACTCACCTGGACACCAAAGTGCCTACAGGGAACCTGTAACAGTTGCCAAGGGGCTTTCTATATGCAGCCCACATGCCAGATGCATTCTTCCCAGGAGACGAGTGCACCCCATCCTTCCCTTGAGCTTCTGAAGCCAAGGCAGCGATATAAAAACCCAGATCAACCAATACCTGGGATGGAAACTAATGCACAGACCACATCTGACCATCCGCACAGGACAGAGCCTGCTTCTTCCCTATCCTGCTTCAGGAAGTTTGTCCTCAGCATACATGGAGCACAATACCTCACCCCAAATCTCTGTGCCTCTTGTTACACTGCAGACACTGACCAAAGGCACCAGAACCCCAGCTACAAGACTGCAGCTTTCTACTGTCAGTACCCAGGCCAGGTCAAGGCCGATGTGAATTTTACCACCTCAACCGGGACCAATTAACAACATTTTGTTCCTAGCTGCAGAGCAAAGAAGTCCAGACCAAGTCCCCTGAAGGCCACCTTCCACCTTGGCTTTGGTCCATGCACTCCAGACCCTGGTTCCCACATCCCATCAGCTCATTACTCCATGTAAATGTTCCAAAAACTAGCCCTGCTGGCAGAGATCACCTTGGTTCATCTGAACCCAGAGAGACCTAGGTCACCCACAAGCTGTGTCTCCCAACAGACAGCAGGGAAGTCCAACAAGAGGTCATCTGGCCACCTTGTCTCATCTCACTCCCTGTGGCATAACACATCATTCCTCCCTCCCAAATCCACTCCTTCACCAGGCCCAGGCAGCCACAAACACAAGCCAATGACCTGACCCTCCCCAGATCGATGCACCTCTTCCAGCCCAGCTCCAGGCTGGGTTTTGCCCTCTCCAATACACACACGCCTCCGCACCTCCTAACCACCCCTGCAAGGCCAGCAGCAGAGCTGTGCCTACCCTAAATCTCAGAGGGAATCCAGGGAGCTCCAGCTTTGCAACGGAGCACTGCCACAGGAGGATTCCTGGTTGATGGAGTCCCTCTGCTCCCAGGGAGGTCGCTCTGAGGCTGGTTTAATCTTGGCTGAACTGAAATTCCCATGCTTCTGCCTGGCCCCAGGCTGACACCAGTGCTCACACTGTCACATGGCAAGCTGAGCACAACAACCACCACAGTTCGGTAGGTCCGATTTAAAGACCACAAAACTTCTCCAAACAAGGTTTCCCCAGCTCAACCCCAAGCTGTGCCTGGCTTTTCTTCCCGTCAACCTCCCATCCTTCCCTCTCTGCTGTCCCAGTCCTGCTGCACCAAGTATACCACAGCTGGAATCAGCGCTCAGGTCCCAGCTCCCCTTCCCCTGTAGAGGACCTGGCTCAACACAGCCCCACATTTCATTTGCCCAAGGTGGAGCTGACCCAGCTAGGGAGCTTGTGGAGCCTGGCCTGGCTGCGGGACAGGAAAACTGCGTACGCGGGACAGGAAAAATGCATAAGAGACAGAGCCCAAAAGCCTCCCCACACCAACACCACCACAGAGGAAACTGCTCCCAGAGACTAACAGGGGCTTCATTTGCAGCACAACAGCACAGTCTGTCCAATAAAAGCAGGGAGGCACCACACACACGGCAGCAGGGGCTATGCCCACACCGGCAGCAGGGGCTATGCCCACACCATGCTCTCCTGACCAGCAGCACCAGCATGGCCCCCCACTCCAGCACACTTCCAGCCCAACAGCAAGGGGGTCTTATCCAACCAACCTGGGGACCTTACCCAACTGACCTGGGCAGAGCAAACTTCAAAGTGGGGGTGCAGCACTGCCCAAGAGGTGCTGTCCGGGAGAGAGCAGAGCAAGGCTCCTTCTCTCCCTGCAGATCCTGGTTCAGCCCCAACCCAAGATGCACACAGGCACGCTGCTACAGCCTGATGCTGGGCACAAGGGGCTGAGACCCCAAGAGGCATCAGAGTAATGGATCTGCTCATTTGCTGTGAAACCAAGAGGCAGCAGCTGCATGCCTGCACTGCCCAAGCACCTCTGCCAAAAATCCACTTTCTGCTAATGAAGGTGGCTGGATGGCAGCTCTGGCGAGCACCGTCACCCCACAACGGGCCAGGGAGCCGTGAAAGGCACACCCAGCATGCTGACAGACATCCTGCTCGGAGTCCCAGTGCAAGCTGGCGCGTGCCCCGGCATGGGAGCATCCCTCCCTCCCACCTCTCACCCACATAGGCACGAGGCCATGCAGAGCAGGACCCCTCCCGCGTGTGCTGGCAAGCCCACGGGCACCACCGTCGTGCTGATAATAAGGAATAATAGCGGGTGTCAGTGGAAGCCAGGGCTGCTGGTGGCGTCACGGGCTCAGCAGCGGCTCTCCTTCGGAAGCGACGCTGCCTTCCTGCCTTCCTCCTCCCCCATTTCTTCCCGATGACATCAGCCTGAAAAACAGGTTCTTGACTTCAGAAGGGCTCATCGGGCTGATTCTGGTCCCGGCAGAGAGAGAGGAGCCCCCTGTGACTCCAGAAAGGATGTAGCCACCCAGGAACCAGACCCCCGAGATAAGCAGCAGTGGGCAGGCACAGACCCCATCAGCACACCAGCACTTCTAGGAATTAAAACCACAGAGAAGGAGATGGGGAGGAAGGAATGCAACACTGCAGCACAGGGGAATGGTTTTTAAATGTTTTAGAGGCTTTGGCAGGTGTAAGCTTGAGCGTACATCCTGGCTCTGCCACTGCTAAGGTACAAGGCAGCCTGACCCACCTAGTGCAAAAGCGAACATTCAGGGACATCTCCTGGCGCCCTCCAGCTCCCAGAGACCATCAGCAAGTTCCTCAGTTTGACCAAAGTGACAAGAAGGAACTTAACAGCACCCAGCAAAACCTTCTGAGGGTCACAGGGATGGACTTTGACCAGCTGGGAACGTGATTCTGTGGAACATCCTGCCCACTGGCCAAGCTCAAAGATTATTTTTAAACTTCTCCTAAAATATTTTTGGGTTTTCCTCTTCCCCTGTTGAAACTAACAGTCTGCACAGGAAGAGTGAAGCAGCCGCCCGTACACAAAGCACGGCCGCACGCACAAAGCAAACAACTTACTGCCATTATAATTACCTGCGATGTTATCGGCAGCTCTGGCGGGGTCGGCATTCACAGAAGGAAATGTGGTTTTCACATCGTGTCATTTGAAGCATGAGACCATCTTTCCTCCCACCCTGTCCACAGAGTCAGCCCCCAGCAGTACCCACTCATGTCGACAAAACATTAATGAGGGGAATGGCCCCTCGACATAGAGCTATATCAGGCAGGAAATTTCTTCCCCCAAAACAAGCACTGACAGGAATCTGCCTCTCCTCTCACCAGGGATTTCCTTCTGCAAGAGCCTGAACATTCTAACACACAAGCAGTTGCTTAACTAAGCAAGTAAAGCGAAAAGGAACTCACAGAGCTCCAACAACGACACCAAGATTTCCCTGGACGGGGGTAGCATCAGTTGCATCTGGGCCCCAGTGATCTGCAATAGCAGAAGCTGAGAACCCTCGAGGGGCTCAGAGCATCCCAGTCAGCTTCCTGACAATGGTGGGAGACCAGTCCTGCTCCCCAGCCCCTCACATGCTGGACTGCAGCTCTGCTCCACCAAACTCCCGAGAAAACCAGAATTGCTCAACATTTATCAGTTCAAAACACACGTGCAATTAGCAAGATTTTTTTTTCTCCCTCCAGTATAATTATATACATTTTAATGCAATTACCACCCCTGTATTTTGTACATTAAACAGTAGGCAACCAAAGGAAGAGAGAGGCTTCATTTTTCTTGGCTTTGACTTTCTGAAAATAATAGTATGTTGCAAAACAGCTCTGGCAGAAGGGCTTATCTTCACCAGAGAAAGAGTGGGAGCAGATGGAAAATGGGAAGGGGGAAGGATCTCCCAAAAGGAGAGTGGGGATTGCAGTGTCTCTTCACGCTGCCCTCACCTTCCAGTCCCTACGCATACCTGTACCTAGAAAACATCCCCTATACCAGGGGCAGGACTCAGAAACAGCCTGAGCCTCTGTCCTCCACTGCCAACAGCAAGGAAAACCAAATCAAACAAATGGTCATCAGTTACTCAACACCCGAAGCTGGGGTCATTAGCCGGATTAAAGCTGCCAAGCTCTGGCCAGCAGCACAGATAGCAAAGTGCAGCTAAAGTGCCCAAATTGGATTACTACCACTCTTCAGTCTCCGTGCCAAGTTGGCCAGCATATTGCAGGATGTTCGAAACAGGGAGGTGGGCAGCGAGCCCTGGGGCTGACCCACAGGCTGCCAGGGAGGAGGATGACAGATGGGGAGGAGATGGTTGTGACACAGTGGGCCCTCCAGAGCCCTGCAGCCCATCCCTGGCACCCCTGCCATGCTCTCACCCTAGGTACTTTCTCCAGTGAAATCCCTCACAAGCTCAGCTCAAGGAGCAAAGAGGATATGGCTCACACCAGGCTCCAGACTGACCCCAGCAATAACAAATCTCCTCTCAGGTTCAAACGGCTCACAACGGGCTCTCTGTGCCCCGGCACAGACCAACATGCAGCAGCTCAGGAGGCAGGGGTGGACTCAGCCCCCATCACATCAAGGAACCCCAAACCGCAGGCACAGAGGGGTCCCCTGAAATAGCCTGCCTTACACCATGCAAGCAGACTTCAGAGGAGAAAGGAGTGAAAGTGCTTGTGGAGTATGAGCCTGAAGGTCTGAACATGGAGCTTTTCTCCAGACTTAAAACATCTCTTCACACCAGCAACAAGGAGGAGGTTTGCCAAGCCTTGGCTAAAGGGAAAATAAGCTCTTAAATGCTTTTAATTCAAGGGTTTAAGTGGTGGCTTCCACCTGGAGCAAGACCTAGGGGCAGCCACAGATGTGCGATGCTCAGAGAAGCAAGGTAAACCAGGACACGGCCCTGTGCCTGGCCATGCTCTGATGAGCTGGTGGGAAGACGTGCATTTTGGCTATAAAACTTGGCAAGTGAAGGGGAGATGAGCCATGTCTGTCCACACCTGGCATAGAAACCATCAAGATTTAATTACTGGCTGGAGCTTTTCTCCTCCATGATGCACAAGACACTTGCTCAAACTTGGCTTCCAAGCATAGCTGGAAGCCCATATTGGGGTATCTACACGGCTTCCATACTGCACCCTGGCCAGGACTAAAAGGGGCATAGCTGAGGCTGTGGGTCAGAGACAGTCAGAACACACACGTTCTCACCACATTCCATCTATCTGTAGCACTGCCCAGAACCTGTCATTGGCTACAGCCAGACAAGAAGCTGGTTGTCTCCAGCCTGAAGCCAAACCAGCCACCCCAGCACAGGACAGTAGCAAATGTTCAGTCCTCTCCATTTCAAACAGAGCCACAGCACTCAGCACCTTGCTAGGAAGAGGGGTGCCCCACACAAGCCCAGAAGAGGTAAGGGATTGTGGGCCATGCTGAACCAAGCTCCCCATCACTCATGATTCCCAGCCCCTGAGCCTTCCTCCACACACATGGTGCGCCACACTGGCCAGGAGCACTATGCCCACTGGTTTCTTCCATACAGCACAGAAGCATCTCATGACACAATTTGGAGGAGACATCAATGGATCTTAGAGAGCAGCAACCCAAGGTCTCCATGCCTATACCCCACCAGCCCTGGTCAACAAAAAAATACAAGCCTGCAGGTGACAAAGATGGCATATGGGCATGGAGGTGACCCATGCTCACCTTCCCATTGCTGCACAGAGGAGGAAGGCAGCACCTCCACTGCCATGCCACTTCCAAGGTCCACCTTCCTTCTGTTGTGCCAAGGGTGCCAAATAACATGATCGACACCTCACTGCAGACACAAACAACCGCAGCATTGAAACACCCTACATGAAGCAGCAGTCACAACAAAGCCCGGCGGGACTCAGCAGAAGCCCGACTCTGCTGGCAAGGCTCTGCCCAGTTTGCAGGGAGCCAGCAGTGCCAGCATGGCAGGACTGGGCACTCCAGCTCAGAAATTCCCAGCCCAGGACCGAGCCTGGCTCTCCCTGGTGGTTAGCACTACATCCCAGAGCAAGGCAGGCAGCAGCAAAGGCCCTGACCCGTGCTCAGCCTGGAGAATAAACACGTACAAGTTTCCTTCATTAAGTTCGATTCCAGGGCCGGAACCTTCCCTTTGTTCAGCGGATGTCAAATTCACCGAAATAAATCGCCTGGCGTGACATTTACACGCGGGGAGCAGGGCAGGGGCCGGCCCCGGCTGCTGCCGGCACGGAGTAGGGAAGGCAGCCCTGCCAGCGCGCAGCAGCGCCGCTTTTATTACCCTCTTCCATTTCGGCTGCGCAGAGCTCCAGCGAAACAGCGCTCGCCCGGAGCCGCCGGCATGGCCCTCGGCCCCGTCTCCGCCGGAGTTCAGAGGAGTTTGTTTATCGCTCGCAGCGTTCTCTGCCTCGCACGGGAACAGGGCTTTGTGTTACGGAGAAGCGCAAGAGCTCTTCTCCGCGGCTCCGCGCACAGCGCGAGCGTGCTGGAAGGCGGATGCCTCCGCTCTGCTCCAAACCCGATGCATCTATTAAAAAAAAAAAAAAAAAAAAAAAGCCAAAAGGAGACGACTCTCGGCGGTACCGCTATCGCCGTGCTAACAAACACGACACCACCAAAACTTTAGTCTTCAGGGCATCAGCTGCAGAAATCTCAGCCACCCAACGGAGCAGAGCCAGCCGGCCCCCGGCGCTGCCTCCGCGCAGCCCCTCGGGAAGCAGCGCGACCAGGCTCACCGCTCGCGGAGGAGCGGCACCGACAGCCAAAGCCGCGGGTGGATGGGGAGCACCGGATCGCACACACGATCGGGTATTTTGAATCCAAACTTCCTTACCAGCCTTCCTTACGGCCCCGCGCCGCCACACCGCTGCCAGCGCCGGCATCCACCGGCAACCAGCAGACCGCACCACGGCGAGCGGGCAGAAGCAAAAACCTTCTCCCCCCCCACCCCCCCTCGCAGGCGCTTAAGAAATTATCCACGCATCCTCCCAGGGGCTTCTGCCTCGCTGCTCTTCCTCGGCTTCTCCACCTTTCCACCGCGTTCGGCCACCAGTGTCTTGAGAGAGAGACATCGAGTCACTCCTTTTACCCACTGAGCATATACAAAAGACCCTGAGATTGTTCAGGAAGCAATTAGCCGCTGTTCAGAGGAAAATGGTGTTTTCAAATGGATAACCTTTGATGTAGTCAATAGCCTCGGCTCTTCTTTTTTTTTTCTTCTTTTTTTTTTTTTTTTTTCTTTGCAGCCCCCCACAAAAGAAACAAAAATATATATGAGGGGCGGGGGGGGGAAATCCGGCGAAAGGCGGATAATTCCCCTCGACACAGTCCTCGCTCAGCAAAAAGAGATTTCCTCGCAAGCCGGAGGAAAAGCAGCTTCGGAAAGGCAGCTCATCTGCCCAACTTTACTCCCCTCCGTGTCCCAGAGCAAGCGAGAAGGATCATGAATATTCATCCCCCCGTTAGGAGGTTCTGCTTTTGTTTCGTCCTCCCCAAAGCAGGAGGAAGCGGGGAGCTAACGAGAGAGGTTAATGCCTGTCTTTTCTCTCCCATCCATCTCCTCTTTAACCAGTGACCTTCATGTTAAACCCTGTTTACACACCAGCCCCCCTTCCCCTGGCTCCCCCCACCCCGGCGCTCGTCCAGGGGCAGAAGGAAGAATTTCTCCGCAAGGAGGACAAGGGAGAAGAAAGGATTTCAGGATTTATTTCAGCATGCCACAGAGATTTTGCAAATCCCTCCCCGCTTGCACGCCGGAGCTGCCGTGTGTGTTTGCAGGGCAGAAATGGGAAGGGGAGAGGAGTGAGGGACACAAAACGTGCAGCCAGCTTTATTCGCCACCTTCCACGTTAATACCAGAGGCGTGCACCGGCACGCAGCCCCGCACACAGGTATCGCAGTCCCGGTGGGAAAGATGCCCGGGTGCTGCGCTGCAAAACTACAACACGATCACAATAGTAACGACTCTAAGGAGGGCGCTGGCAGCCATCCCCCAGGGCTCCCTGCCTCGCTGGGCAAACCCGACCCGCTCTGCCAGCATCCCCGCGGCGTCCCTCCGCTGACTACGCGAGAGGGAAGCGCGGGGGGAACGGCGGCTCTGCGGGTTTCGGGGCGAGTCCTGCCAGGAGCCGCGCACCGCGCCCCGGCGGGATGCGGCGATGCGGGGCAGCAGGGATGAGGGGATGGCAGGGAGGGTGTGAGCATGGCTGTGGGGCAGCACGATGCGGGAACAGCAGCGAGAATATGAGCGAGGTGTGGAGCAGCTCGGACGCGGGGATGACAGCAAGGATGTGAGCACGGATACGGGGCAGCACGATGCAGGGAGGGCAGCAAGAATGCGGGGATCCGAAGCAGAGCGGATGCGAGGATCCGAGCTGGCGAGCCCGGGAAAAGCTGCTCCTCGCTCACGTCTCCAGCAGTGCCGGACTCGGGTGGGCTCGCCGCGGTGCGGCACTGGAAAAGCAAACCTCGCCGAGAGCCTGAGCTGGCGAGCGGGCTGCAGGAAGGAGGGAGGCGGCCAGCCCCGCCGCTGCGCCGGGCAGGGAGGCACCCTCGGCCCCGGCAAGCTCGCGGGACCGCCGGCCCCAGCCCAAGCAGCTCCGAGCAGGGAAGCGGTCCCCGGCCGGGAGGGTCCAGCCCACACCTGCACGGTCCCGGCAGACCACTGCGAAATCCACGCGGGGCGTGGGGCGGATAAAGAAAAAGGCTCAGTCCCCGGCGGGTTTTTGTCCTCCCCGCGGGAGGCGGTTCCCGCGGCCGCGCTCCCGGAGCCGCGGGGCGCAATGCGGGCTGGCCCCGAGCGGCAGCAGCGCGGCCCCGGCCCGCCCCGGCCCAGCCCAGCCCGGCCGCCGCGGCCCCTCTGCGCCC